>VZRV01006227.1:1111010-1176340 GCA_013398115.1 Falcunculus frontatus
GCTGCGCCTCAACTACCGGGAAAATTCCACTTCGGACGGAGCCCCCCCGTGCCCCGCTCCTCTGGCGCGGCTCCCCCGGGGCAGAGCCGCTCCCTGCCCGCTCCGTGCCCGCTCCTTACCCGCTCCGGTCCCGCTGCGGTCACGGCCGCGGCGCCGCCAGGGCCCGCCCGCCGCCGGGAGCGGAGCAGCGGCCGCGCCGGGCCGGGGGCGGTGGCCGGGACAAGCCCCGCCCGGTGCATCCCGAGGGAGCATCCCCCGGCACGCCAGCAAAGGCAGGGGATCCCGAGGGGAGCCAGCATGGGCAAAGTTCCTCCGGGGATAGGAGATCCTCCGAGGATCTCCTCCGGATCCATCCTCCGGATGCAGAACGAGGCTTGGAAAATGTCTTAATAACCCACAGGGTTATACAGTTGTGTTATCTTAAGTGATAGAAAGTCCTTCTTATCCATTCCCCTCTGCATGCACCTACCAGAGGTAACACGGTACCGCGCAGAAAGACTGCTCCCGAAAGGCCAGAACACACAGATAGAATGGGGAGGATGAAGAGGGGGAAAGCACCTGTAAAACCCGCTGGAGCATTCCCAGGGACATGGAGGAGGGCTGCCAGGGACTGCAGACACCCAAATTGCCCGTCTGAAAGGCTTTCAGTAGCAGTGACAGCTCACTTACAGCAGCGAGCTCCAGCTTCTCGTGTAATCCATCCAAAATTCTTTGTCAGGCGTTATACATCCATTTCGGCTCCACTGCTTTCCAGTGGTTGAAATTTCCCTTGTATTTTAATGAGGGGTGTCCTTCTGCAAATCGTTTTCTTTCATCCAATTTATCTTCTCTGTAAAGTTTTCTTATGTTTTCTGTGAAAACGAAGCAATCCTACCTCTTTGTTTTATGCATGGGAAATACGATGCAGGCTCTGTCTGCATTTGCAATAGAAGTGTTCAGTACTGTTTTCCCGACAAATAAATCCTTCTGTAAGCTTTACACCATTACACAAACAGTACTAGGACAAACATTGGCCATTTGTGGTTTGAAAAAATTCTGGGTTTGTCTTAATTTTAAAAAATCCAGTGCCAAATTTAGCACGGATTTTTTTCTCCATAATTTAACCAGTAACTTGCAGGGCAGTGAATTGTTACATTCTTCTCTCCTTGAAGGTCCTTCCCGAGTAATGCCAACCTGAGGCCTCCAGACCCAGAGCACAGGGTTAGGCAGCTCCACTTGCCACCCTCATCCCAGCATGCAGCCCTGGAAGTGCCAGAATCTCATCCCAAGCTCTTCCCTCCAGAATTCCATCCCTGTAAGTCTTCTGCCCTTGAAATCCAGGCCTGACGTCAAAATTGTATTTCCGTAAAAACTGTACCTCCCCTAAACAATACCGTCTTCTGTCTTCTCCCAGGACACACACAGTCTCTTAGCAGAGGGAACCAGTGGATCAAAACCTCCTGTTTTGCCAAAATACCAGGAAATCAGAAGTTATTTCTAATATTTTCTACCTACTCCAAAATGAGCCCTTTAAATTCTCATGTTCTCCTGCACAACATTCAATGAAATCTTTTTTTTTCTGTTTAGCTTCCACATTAGCTCTTCATAGTGGTTTTCAAGTAGGAAGGGTATTAATTTCTCCTATCTCCTTATCAAAGAATGCATATCTAAAAATAGATCAGATTTTCCTTTGCTGAGACAAGTGTAAACATTTTCAAGACAAGACTATTTATTCTTCTCCAGGAAATTGTACTATCACTTTATCTTCCAAAATAATTCAGTCCAATATAAACTCAAGCATCAGAGAAAAAAACCCCTGACACTGAGATTTAAAATTCCTTAATATAATTTGACTTTGATGAGTAGTATATGCAGAACAAATTAGAACTATTAAAATTACTTCCCCAGTAAATACAATTTGAAGAGCATTTTCACATAAAGATACAGTATTATATATTGCTAGAGGCAGTTATAAAACTCATTCAACATTTTACAGCACCAACAAATTCAGTTTACATTGCTGACTATATTTAAATTGATCTTAACATGAGTTGCAGTATATTGTCCTTTTTATAAAATGTTTACTATGACTATTTTCTCAAAAGTGAAACCTGTCAGTTCATATCTGGCTAGAACCAAATATTTGTAAATAGACAGAAAAACTCTTGCTTCTAGACTTATTTTAACTCTTTTTTCTACTGCTTTGCTTTTATTTTTGCAAGAAAATTTTGCAAAAGTTCATCTTAACTAAGAATTACTTCTTTATTTTCTTTTGAAAAGTCACATTCTTCTTCTCCCATTTACTGAATATATCTTTCACTTATTATTATTGCTATTAAAAACTTACAAGCTATTCACTATTTGAATGACATATGTTTATTACATATAAATTGGTTATAGAAATTTAGCATACTAATGTCCTTTTTGTGAGAAATTGAGTCCTTGTTGGCTTCAAATGTTCCTGACTGCCCAGGCTAGATTGATAATCTAAGAGAAACTTGTTCTTGCCTCCTTGTTTGTACTAAAAAGGAACCAGACTTTCCAGACTTCAAAAGAAACTTCTGGTTTTTCCCCTCTCCAGGTGCTTATTTTCTGTCCAACCGTGCACATGCTACAGATAATTTGAAAGTCACTAAGTATAAGGCACATAAGAGGTGCAGCACCAGTTCCAGGATTACAGCCGCTCCCCATGCCAAAGGCTGCAGTTAATGAAACTGCACTGAAATTCTCAGTTTTCCAAGCTTTCCAAGCTCATAACTTCATTAAAATAATTTTTCCTGGATACAGGGTTCTGCATTCACTATTCAAGCAGAAACTGAAGACTTTAAAATCTAAGAGAAAAGAAGATTGAAGCTTTAAGGGAGGGCAGGCAAGGATGAAGGCTCTGTCTGGGGCAGAAAGGGGAATGTGTGGAGATTTAAGGTGTTCTCATATTCATTTCAGAAGCAAAGGACTTTACACAGAGGGAGTCTGCAGGAAGCTACATGCCACCATTGACTAGGGTCCAAGTCAATTCACAAAAGAATCCTTAGTGCCTAAAATAGCTGGAAATTACCTGGACTCTTAAGTATTGAGGGTTTAACCCTTCTCAGGACAAAGCTGTGTTGTTTATGGGAGACAGTCACCACAATTTTGCCACCAGGCCTGGGGTTCAAAGGCTTCTTCATTAGTTAGGACCTCATCAGCTTAGAAAATTTTGGACTCACAGAGTGAATTAGTGCTAAAACCAGAACAGAAAAAATGTGATTTCTACTGTTATCTCTGCAATTTCCATATAAAAAGTTTATAACCAGAATTCTTTTAGGGCTGTTTGTGGGGTGTCTTGCCCTGCAAATTAAGCCCAAGGGGAACCACATACTTTTTTTTTTTTTTTTTGCAGCTCAGCATGGCAGCAATGCAAGTATTTGCCTCTGTAAGGAGCTGGGTGATTCTGAATGAGCACTGACATGTCTAAAGCTGCCTACACACACAGCAGAGGCAGACAATGGGAGCTGCCCTGGGCAAGTTTCCATGTGCTGCACTTCACAGCCCCAGTCAGGCCATGCTTTACAAAGGTCCCCCAAAGCTCTTCTCTGTCCCCCTCTGTAACCAAGCTGGCAGTGCTGCAGGCACAATTGCAGTTAAAAGGGAGTTTTTAACTCTGTGATTAAAAGAAATATTCAGGAATTTGGGTAAAAATGGCCTCTTCTAAACAAACATGGTTTTAATTCACAGCCGAGCAAGGCTGCAGGTAGTGGCAGAGGCAGAAAATGCAAAGTAAGACAGAACAAGCATTCCTAAAGCAGCATCCAGCCTTCGTGGGAGGAAGTAATCAGACCTCTGGCAGCAATTACAGTTTTTTACTGCACTAAGCTTTGTTTTTATTATGACCCTGCTGTTGCTAAGATAGTGCTCTCAAATTACCTTACACACAGACTGTATTAAACAACAGGTTTGCCCAATTTACAGGGCCAGATGGTTCTCCAAAGTTTATTATATCATTGGATTTACACTATTACAAAAACCCCACAGCCTTCACACTGCTCAAGCAAGCCAGTAAATAACTTCTCCCCCTCTCCTGATCGGCACTATGTGGATACAAAGTATATTTCCTTTCCTGTTTGCAATTGATGCCTTGCATGTGGGAGCAAATCCGTTTTTTGGAGCCATAGGAAGCAGTGTTAAACAGTGAAGTCAGCATCCAGGAAACATGCTGGGCCAAAGACTTTCATACTCAAACTTTGTTTGCCAGGGAGGGAAGGTAGGGCAGGTGGAGCAGCAGGATTACAAGTACAAATTAGAAATGAAGCTGGCTTGGGAAAAATGGGAAAATAACCATATAAACAGCCAAAGGTAGGAAAACAAAATGTTTCAGCCTGGATATTTTACATCCATCGAGAAGATCCTGGCACCAGCATGCCACAAAACGTTGAACTGGTTCAGAAAGAAGCTGAAGGGATTAACAAGAGACATGACAAACGCCACCAGTTTTAAATCAACACTTTAGCTGATTGCTGTTTAAATGACAGATGTAGCAATTGAAAATAATCATTGTTCAAACAGCAACGGGATGCACCCTTGCACAGCTTATGACATCAGCCTAAGATTCCTGTTTTAGAAGTTAAGCTTTCAGGCAAGGAAACCTCTGACCTCCAGGAGCTTAAGGCCTTCTAAAACAGACAGTCTTTGGTGCTTCTTGGGCAGTTTCAAACTGATGAAGCAGTGGTTCTTAAGAGGGCAATCTTGAAGTTAAATTAATGCCTGATTACAGCAAATATTTGTTTTGAACACCCAGAATAGTTACTGGGGATGTGCTTTCAGAAATCTAGGACAGCTGAACATTTTGAAAGCCTTGAATGTGTTAGTATAGCTTTAAAACAAAGCTCAGAAAGATTTTTTGAAAACCCAATTAAAACCATTAAAATAGTGCTGTTTTCTGAATTAGCCACTTAAGCCTGAGGGTGAGAGATTATTCATGAGGTGCCCAACATTATGGAGAAATGAATTCAGCACTCTAAAAATGCTTTAAGAACCTGTGTGTTATAGAGAACTGTCATTAAAAAAGGTAACTGACATTTGAGCTTTTCTTGAACCCTGGTTTTACACTGTATTTTGCTAAAGGTTTTTACACTCACAACACTTTCTCACTGGTTTCCCCCATTAACCAGCTAGGAAGTCAGACATTCACACTGCAGGTTCTTGAAGATTCATTCCAGTATTAGTAAAATTTCTTTGCCCAGATTTTATACATTCCATGATACTCTGCACATATCACTGCATACAAAGCAGTTCAAAATCACTTTTCTGGAAAACTTTGCCCCAGAGATGAATTCTTGGCTGCAGTGTTGAAACAAGTCTTCAGTTCTTTAACAGCAAAGCCTTGTGCAGTAGCCATTTAGACATTTAACAGCATTTGAGACATTCAGAAAGATTCAGCATCACCTGGTTAGCAGATAAGCACAAATTACTTGGGCATTTCCACTTGATGTAGTTTCTAATGCCACTGAGTTAAATATAATATCCTGTGCCCCCTTACAACACTACTACAGCAGTATCCAAAACACTGATTTAAACTTTACCAGATTTTGGTTTGGGGTATTGATAGTTTACAGTTGTCTAGAACTTACTCAAAACATTTCCTTGAAAAACTGAAGGCACCTTAAGTGATCAAAACTGTCTCTTGAGCATGGTTATTGCTTGGTGAGGGGGACACCCAAATACATTCCCAAATAATACTGCAAAGAAAAAATGCTGATAAATTGATGTACATTGGAATTGTACCTAAATGCCTATACATTCTATATGAATTCCAGCTTGGATATTGGGGTATACTCTGAACATACATTTGATTTTTTAATGAAAATTCTAAACACACACAATTTTTATTCAGATGTGTAAAAAATGGCCTAAGCAAAACCTTTTTCTGAATGCAGGCACTCATGAAAAGCAGTATCAGTAAAAGCAGTATCAGTTCAGTAATTTGATTCAGAGAATAACTGGATTAGTACCTTCACTGCAAGATGAAAGTCCTCAGAAAAGGCAGCTTCAAAAGAACTGCAAGAAAGCAATTAGCTTCCAACCCTAAATGAAACAGTTGAAGCTGCATCTCCTTCTGTAAAATGGTTGGAGAGAAAGCCAACACTTCCCAACCCTCATCAGCACCAGCAGACAGCTCTTAATTTAACATCAGTAAGAAACCCTGCAGGCTCTCCCCATCTCCTCTCCCTTTCACAACCACTTCTATTTTGCATTTCTGAAAGGAAAAGCTCTCAGAACAAAGAGAAGCACTGAGAGTACCTAGACTGGTGTAACTACTCCACCAGCAACAGCTGGAACACCCCACCACAAAGTCACGCTCTGCAGCCTGGGCATAGCCAGAAGTAAGGAAAAAGTCAAGCTGGATTTATGCAGTTGATTTTATTATTACATACTGATAATACATATCAACACATATGATATCAGAGTAAACCCTTACGGGACAAATAAGTGCCATAATGGAAATTATGGAACAGAAGGTTGGTGTGGAAAGTGTGGAGCAGCACAGCATCTGATTAAAAAAAAAAACCAAAACAACAAAAACCAACCCAAAAAACACAACCAAAAACCAACAACCTAACCCAAAACCAATAAATCCCACCCCCCAACAACAAATCAATGCTGTGAAAACTTGTGATATTAAACTTCACTTGAAAAAACAATTAAAAAAAAAAATCTTAGGAAAGGCCTAAAGTTCACAAACTTCCGAAAACACAGGAAAAGCCATGTGCATCCCCCCAGTGAATCCATCACAACTCAATTCCATGAAGACCTTTTGCAAATTCAGTGTTTAAATCTTCTACATATTTCATATTCTTCTTTACTGTAAGAGAGCACAGTAAGCTGATCTATTCTACACACATTGTTTCACTCTGTTGGGGCAAATGACAATCACAGTTTCCTCTAGCCTTAAACAGCTATTTCAAACAATATATATTTACATACATGTGTAAACAAAATGTTACAGAATTGGCTTAAAGCAATTTCACAGAAGTATCCCAATTCAGCTGTTTGTGCTCTTTACCTCAAAATCCAAAGTGCCAAATACAAGCAGGAAAGGTTTCCACTGTTGCAGTCTAACAATGATCCCATTTACTTGGTGAATTTGTAAAAATCATTTCAAGCCACAATTCCAATTAATTCTAGAGGGCTGAGAACAGGAATAATACATTTACAGTAACTGCACAGCTTGCATGGCCAAAAAAAGTCTCCAAACTCCTTTTTAAACTGTTATTAACAAGTAACGGAATGTACATGTGCTGACAATTAAATGTGTAACTCAAAAATAGACACCTACTGCACCAAATTTGTTAATGCAGAAACGTATTTGAAAATATACAAAATCTGAAGGTGTTACATGAAATCAAAACCTGGTTTTAAAAAGTGCACAGTAAAAACTGAAGGTAATTACTATATAAATTATCCACAGAGTGTGTATTTCCTGGTTTAGAGCCAACATTAAGTTCTGTTTTATCTGTTACCAGTCCTAAATATTTTAAAGCCATTTACAGCACCAATTCAGTTTTTACTAGACCCAATACCAGCCTCTGCTTCCTGGAACAAACAGGAACTGGATAATGAATGGTCACTATCTGCATCCTGTGCAGCAGCAGCTTCCAAAGACTCGGCTGTAAACTATCGATTTTTGTTCTTTTTAGAATTTCCCTGCAACAAGAAACAAGCAAACAGAACATGTAAGTCAGGTAAGAAAATCTAGATGGGTAACATACAAAACCTGATGTCTGATAATTTATGCAAACAAGGAACAGCAAACAAGGAACGGTCAGACTGAAAATAAACAGTCCACAGACTTTTAATATTGGCAGATTGTAACTGTTTGCTCTGAAAATGCCTCTATAAGCACAACAGAGGCAGATACCAGGTAGCTCAAATAAGCACAACAGTCCCTTACTACAACTGAAACCTGTGAAAGACATTTAAGGGACATCCCAAGACACCCGATTGTATTAATATCACTAATATTGTAAGGGCAAGTCAAATCATAATTCACCTTCAGGTGCTACTTCAAATAGCTCCTTACAGAATAATTGCCAAAAAAAAAAAAAAAAAAAAAATCTATCCCCCACCCTCTTGGTTTTTTTTAAAAAAAATGTTTTATTTTAATTCAGGTTGTACAGATTATTCCTAGTTCAGAACAGAGTTTGTTCCACAGCTAACCAACTCACGTTTGACCTGCAATAACTCCACAAAGGAAATGTGGAGCTTAAAATAAAGTTTTGTGCAACAGTTACTTGCTGGCAATTCTCAGTCTTCCTATTTCCTGAAGATAACATTTGTTTTGAATCCAACCAACAACTCTCTCCAAGTGATAAGGGCTTTAACGGCATCATTTGGATTTCAACTGAATCACCACCTACATTTGGTAATATTTTAAAACCTGTGTGGCTTCTGTTGTGAGATTCTGAGGTCCTTACACAACAGAATACCAATTCAAGTCTTAGAAATATGGCAAGTGAAAAATTCCAGAATACATTTATAAAAACATGAAAAGCAATGGTCAATATGCAGCCAAGAGCTTCCTTCTGGAAACACAAGGGCTTATACACCACAAAGTAATTTTAAAGAATACAATGCCAAGTTAAAACACTCGGAAATCTGAAGAAAAACAGGGGGAAGAGTTTACTCTGAAGAATAAAATTCATCATCATGGGACCTTTAATCAAAACATGGATTTTTTAAATTTTTTTTTTTAATCCTTCAGTGACACCTGCTTCCATGCATCCCACAATTAAGGAGAATAATGATAATTTATTAGTTTCACAGTCAGACAAGTGAAGGGCAAAGGCCTTCACAACATCTGTTTCTCCCTAGAAGCATCAGAATAGGATACACCATGGTTTAATCACTGCTCAAACCAGCAGACTTCTGTATTTTTCATCCTTAGATAAGTTAAAAATCTGTTTCTTATAAGTGGGTAGACTCCTTGCTTGGAAAAGAATTCAAGTGGGCATTTCAAGCTCACAGAATAATATAACTGGCAACTTTTTCATTCATACATGAGGGACAGACGAGCTAGAATATGGAAACAAAACAGAGGAAGAGACCAGCTGCCAAATACCAAGTATGCTACAACCAAAAGGAGTGCAGAAGGGACACTTCTACCCAGAACTTAATCATAACCACCCAGCATCACCAGCTGGATTTACAAACAGCTCCATTTTCACCACATGTAAACAAAAAAACAGTGCTGATCTGCCATCAGAGGGTACACTTGGAGAACCTAATGTGAAGCAATGACATGAAGAGCTTGCTCTTTCCCACATGTATGTTTGGCAAGAATTTTTTTTTCACTGAAAATTGGAGGAGCAAGTTTGGAGTTTCCTTTCCAACTGGCTCAGAGTAAGAATTACAGCTTGTGAGCTGGTTTGTCCAAGGGCAGTAGTGCAGGAACACCAAATGTAACCCTCCCAGCTCCCAGCTGCAGCCAGGGCCCCATGGCAGCACTGCCAACTCACCTTACTGGCCATCTTTAGTGTATCAATCTCTTCCCTTTGCTTAGTCAAGGTTTCATTCATACTGCACAGATGGTCACTCATCATGCTTAACTGATCCTCGTAGCTCCTCTTCGTCGTCATCAACTCATCCTAAGGGTAAAATAAAATAACCAGAGGCATTTGCTCAGTATTAGTGATACCTGGCAAAGCAGCACACTTCCACCTCCTCTTAGTAAGCTCCACTTTTGATGCTGAGTCTGTGCAATTCAGCTAAAAAAACAAACCTGCCTTATGAAGAACGTCAACAGCTATTTTTCTTTTACCTGAAGTCTCATGGTTTGTTCCCTTTATTTTTGTGCTGTTTCCTTTTGATTTTTTCCCCCCACTTTTTAAGGTTTACAAAGAAGAGTAACAGCTGAATTTTCCACCATTGCTTCCAGCCAGGAAACAAGTAATGTTTATAGGGTTAAAGCACAGCCGGTACAAGAACACACATGGCATCCAAAGCTGAGGGAATCACCACTCCACAGGTGGTTAAAGAGAGCTATGATCCCCCTGGGATTACAGAGACATGGGGGGACAGTGTGCATGACTAGAACCCAGCACTGAAGGGATATACACAATTTGAGAAGGGCAGAAGGGAAGAAATCATGCTTTATGTGAAGGAGGGGCTTGAAGACTATTAAGATCTCATAAGTAGGAGAACAACAGGGTGATATGACAGGCATCTGCTGCAAGCAGATAAAAATCTCCCATCCATAGACCCGGATCCTCATTAGGGATTTTAACTACTCTGACATGTCCTGGAAGGGCAGCAAAGTGGAACACAAGCAACTCAGGAGTCGTCTTGACTGTGGCAAAGAACTTCTTGATACCAGTGATCAAGAGGCCCAAGAGATGCTCTCTGCTGGACCTGATCCTCAGAAATAAGGAAAAGCTGGTGAAGGATGTGAAAGCCAGTGGTAGCCTTGGCTGCAGCTACCAGGAGTTAGTGGAATTCAGGATCCTGAGGGAAGCAAGATGAATAGTAGAATCACAGCAACCCTAGACTCAAGAAGAGTAGATTCTGGCTTCCTTCAAGGTCTGCTTGGAAAGGTCCCAGGTAAAACTGCCCTGGAAGTTACAGGGGCCCACGAAAGCTGAACATGACAGAAAGCCAGCATGGCTGTACAGGAAATATCCAATTCCCCAGCTTGATCTGAACTCTTTGCTCTGACCAAAGGAGGAGGACAAGTCACCTACAGAGGACCCTTCCAACCTAAACAAGTCTATTATTCAGTATTATGCAGACTACTAAATATACAAATGGTGTGCCTGCTATCTTTTCCTAGGAAGTTTAATATGCAGCTGGAAATTAACATCTCATGCTGAGTTCAACATCGACTGTGGAACTTTAGTAAAGGAACAAATCAAAAAAGTATTTTAAAAGGATTATTCAAGGGCACAGCTGTTCAAAGCTTATAACATTATTATTGTCTGCCTGTATGGAGCAATTTTGGTAGTCATCACAGAGAGGTGAACAATAAAGACATGAACTAAATGTAAAGAAAACACAAAGGAATTTATGAACTGTGTATTTATTTAGACTTTATTTTACTACTGGCTCCTTTCTCAGTGTGTAGAGGAGAAGGACAAAGGGATAGGACACTCACAGGAAGGCATAAGAAGATTACTGTTAACAGCAGCTTCTTAAAGATTACCCCAAAATCATCTTTGCTTAATATTAAGGCGTCCATACTAAAAAAAAAACAAAATCAATCTGGCATTTTTTAAAACTTTCAGATCCAGGTGCAAGAAAGGATTAAGAATTCCCTGTATCATCTGAAATCAGTCATACAACCACAACTTTTGACATTTAATCCTCCCCCATTTTCATGAAAATCCTTGACATCCAGTGCGCTAAAACACACAGGTTTGGCCACTATAACCTTTTCCTTGGAAACATGTTCCACTTCAGCTTTATACCTGGGATTTTAAGTGTATTATATAAGGCTCTTCTCTACATACCATTAGAGATTTTATATTCCATAACTAAGGACCTACCAACGGTGTGGCCAGGCTAAATGGTTGTAATTTTCCTGCTCCAACGTCTCCTTACACATGATTACAAAATGCATCTACTACATTACAGAACAATTTACTTGCCTGTAACCTGGTGATGTTCTGACTGGCGAGTTTCAACTCTTCCGTGAGAGATTCCTTGGACTTCTCTGCCAGAGAGAGTCTTTTGGCAAGTGCTCGACACTACCAAGAACAGGATAGGGAGGGTAGAAGGGAGGAAAGTCAGTTCCAGAGTATTGCCTTGTGGCATCCTTAAGTGGCTGCTTTGGACTTTTCCATCTTTCTGTGACACTTGGATTTCAAGAAACTTAGAGCTTGTGCACGTTTTTAAACGCAGAGGTAATGGAATAGTTGACACTAAATGTTTCATTTTACAGAGCTACCACATTGCCAATCCTTGAAATACCGTATTTTTCACATAACTGCTATAAAATTTTTCATAAATAAAAAGCAATACAAACAACTCACTTCATACAAGGCTCAAATATCACAGAAAAGATGGTTCCTCCATACTATGTCATCTTCCATTAAAAAAAATATTTAAGAGGATTTGCTCTGTTAACCTGGAGCTTTGGTATATTCCACATTGTTTATTACACAAATCAAAACAGCCACTACTTTCAAGAATAGTTCCCTCATGACTTAAAATTAAAAGGAAACCATAGATACAATGAATCATCTTGTTAATTCTTGCAGTATAACTTATGCCTGAGAACCAATTTTCTCAGGAGAGCTGTTTCCATCACTTCATAATACATTCAAATATTTTTGAATGACATCAGCATCACTTTAAAATTAAGTCAAAACTTCCTTGGTAACTGAAGCCAGCTGCTTCAGCTTATATGAACAAACCTATACATGACACACGTTATCCTTCTTAATACAGCCAAGACAAGGCTACCAAAAGATTTACTAAACATAAAAAGTTCTTTTACGGTATCTGTTTTTATGCGTACTAGACCACAGTCAAAAAATATCCCCGAAACAGATTTTTATAAAACATTATGCTCCATATATTGAAACTCACTATCATAGCACTTGCCTGTGGAAAGTTCAAAAAGAGATTTACTGTCATTGCCTTCATGCTCACCTCAGCATGGAAGTGCACTGATTTGCTGTCAGCAAGCTGCAGGTGAGAGGTCAGCTCTGCTATCCTGGCCATGTAGTGAGTTTTTATCAGGTCTTCACGAGACTCAACATCTGGAGCCTGGCAAAGCAAAGATTTAGGCAAACAACATTTATGTTTAGTAGACTGAATACCTGAATCACAACATTGCCTCTATACAGACTTCTCATCTTTCCTCCCGAGGCCTGGCTGCTCTGTCAGAAAGTATTAAATTCCCCAAACACAACAGACAAATTACAGCAGGTCACACTGCAATTTGTCACTCTGATGGTGACTCTTAATGAGAGATTTCCTTAGAGGACAAAGAGCTGACTGAAGAGGTAAGAATTTAACTTGCTTTAATATATCAAGTGTCTGATGAAAATCCACTGCAGAAGTGAACTGTTTTCCCCTACATGAAAATTTACTGTCTCTTCCCAACAAGGAAGAATTCCTTCACATAACTGTATTTCAGAAGCTTACAAAAGTTGTAACTATTAATAATGTTGCATGTTCCAGAAGTTTCTTTAGACATTTTGAAACTAAAAAGAAAATAAAAAAATAAAAAAGCCCAACAACTCAGTTCACAGAGTAACCCACTGGAGGCAGCTTTCACATGATTTGTCATTACCTTCAAGTTCAGCACTATGCAGAAGCCTTTAAGAACTTGTATCAGTTATTATCTAGCCCCCTACCCCTTTTAAAATCACACTTTCAGAAGAAAAGGAAGAGTAAACTAAACTATGCAACAGTTCCCTGTGATATCAGAAAAGGGAAAGCGCTGAATCTTACTCTCAGAAGTTCCTCCTGGGGCAAGTGTTACATTATGGCAGGGCTAAATAAAGAGGTAACATTTAGTCCGACAGCTGGGTCAAGGATTGTTTTGGTGTGACTTCTCTTTTGTACCCCAGGTACTGCAGCCAGAGTCTTTTATTCAGCTTGAGCCCTTCCTCGAGGGTTAAGAATTGAGGCTTGGAATGCAGTTTGGGCTACTGAGGCACAGACAGACCAGTGGCCTCCTCAAATCACAGAGAACAGACCCTGACTCCAGTTCACACTGCTCCAAAATGCTTAAATGGGTAAAATAACAGTTCACTAATAGATGAAGAAAATTAAGAAACACATGGATTTCAGAAATTTGACCATATAGTATATACAGACTATATGGTCAACTCATGCCATTATAGAGGAGTATTCTTGGTAATTAGACCTCTGGAATAAGTTTAACAGAATCAGAACTGAAGTATTTAACAGATGGATTTTAATAATGTTTAAAACAGATTACCTTTTCATTATCAGTAGTTACAGTCAACATTCCAATCTAGAACAAGGAAGAAAATACACTTAATGAGAACTGCAAAAAAATAGATACCATAGCTGCATTTTGGTTTCAGTCATAGAAGGACTTTAAATTCAAAAAATCTTGCAACAGTTCAAACTGAAACAAATTTAAGTACTTCCACCTGTAACATAAACAAGAGTGGTTATATGAATGCCTTGAACAGAATTAAACCTGACACCAACTCTCAAAAATTTATCTCCTGTCTTATGATGTACACAGGGAAAAGGCAATAAAAGCAACAAGATGCAGCTGGGCTTGAATGGTTATGCAACTGCTCCATCATATGAAACTAATTCAGGGCCACGTTAGCACACTGAAACATTACTCGTCATGTTTAAGAGGAAGGAAAGTCAACCTGGATTTCTTGAATACCTTCCAAACTCCTTCCTTTCCACTCTGACTAGTAAGCACTGACAAAACTCTGCAGGAGCAGTGTATGCCAATACCTGGTTTCATGGAAAGAATATCTTCACAGAGAATCAAAGGGGTTTTTTTTTCCCCTTGATCTCAACAGGACTAGAGATTTATGTTTATGGGAAATATTCATACAATATGTTGGCCTGTGAGTAGCATTATCCTCAAACTCCTAAGGATTCAAATAGACAATCAAAAACTTAAGATACCAGTTTACTTTAAAATTGGGAATTTCAAAACAATCCAGTGGTTACTTTTATTCTGGAGCAGGAAAGTGGGGAGGACAAAAAAAAAAAAAGATCGAGAATTCTACTGAATGCTGAGTTGAGTAGACTTATAATTTCTTACAGATGACATTTCTGTTAATACCACTATGCCACTTCAGAAGTGGAATTTGGGGGAAAGGCCAACTCATTTTAAATATATGTAGTAAACAGGAAAAAGCCATTTACCAACACAGAAGAGCAAGGAAAGAATACATCCTACATCCAAAAGCAATTGCTGAACCCAAACTGACCCTAGTAAGTCTTCAAATCCATTTACAAACACTACCTACCTACTTCCATTTGCTTTAACATACCTAGAGATGAACAAAAGTATTGGAAACACAGGCCCAAACGGAGATACACACCACTTGCAAGGTTTCCTAACTCCTGACAAATCTAGAGGTTAAGCACCTATTATTTCCCCCTCAGTTACAGAAGTACAGAATTACAGAAATATCACCACAATACTAAAGACAGCGAACAAAGTCTCAAAAGCCAAGAAGTGCCAAACTCTGCAGAAAGTATTTGCAAGCAGCTTTGCAAACACAAGGACCCCAAGAGTGAATGCTTTTCAACACAGTCAAAAGGATTTCATTTTTAGTGTTCCACTGATCAAACAGCACTGCTACTAAAGAAAGATTTTTCTCTGTTGAAGGGAAAGGTCACTTACCAGACTAGTGCTCTTAATAGGTTCCCTCAGACTCTTTTCTGTGGTTTCCTTCTTTTGTTCTGCTATATTTGGCAAAACGGAACGCTCCTGGATAGTTTCAGTTAAATGTCCACTAAGGGAGTTCTTCAGTTTTTGGTTTTCTTTCTCTAGCTTTATTTTAGCTAGCTGTGCCTCCAACATCCAGTGTTCTTTTTCTTGTTCAAGTTTTGCGATTTTTTCCAAACTCTGCTGGACCTTTAGGAGGGAAAGTTTACAGTCCAGGTTATTGAACCCAGGGAGGAAAAAAGCCACACACAGGAAATGTTTGAGGACAGTATTATTTTAAACCATTACCTAAGTGAGTTAACAAAGTGCAGCGGGTAAACAATTACTGTTTTGAGGTGAATGCTTAGCTGTTAGTTCTTTGTCTAAAATGGCCACATTATTTAATTAGTTTGAAACATGCATTACAAAGGTACAGCTCAGAAAAACTGGCAACATTGCGCTAGGTGAAAAAAATCAAAGCAGGGAAGAATTTCACGAAAACCTGAAAGATGTGTACCTGGCACTATCACTACCTTCTTCTATGCTAGAAAGACAAACTCTCCCCTCCCAGCTGTCCCACCTCACACAGACAGAACCAAGGACTTTGTCCAGGTAAGAAAACAACTATGGAACAGAACACATCCAATCACTGCACATTTCTGCTGAAATTCAGTTCACTCCTACCAATACACTTAGAATACTGGCCACTGCAAAAAAAAAAAAATCACCAAAGTATTTTCTTCTGAAACAGTTCAATAAGAATGAGTCAAGCACAGGCTGAGTATACAAGCTAATAAAGAAGTCAGTATTAATTAGTTAATTCTCATTCATATGAAGCAACGGACAAACTGTGTAGGCCTTTTAAATACCATGTTACCCACCCTGCTGCACCTTCCAGGAACAAAAAATAATATATCTATGCAGAGTGGAGTACAGAAACTGTAATCTATTACTCAAACTGAAAAGAAAAATCACTGCTCTTAACCAGTGTTAATAATTCCTGCGTAGTACAAAAGAGGGCTCAAAACAGTACACAAAATTAAAAATTAATCCCTTCAGTATGCCTTATTCCTGTCTTTATTTTGCATTTATTTGAATTATTAAAGATAGTACCTGACTTCTTGTATTTCCAAATGAAGATATCAATGGCATAATCCCGGCTCCTAGATCTATCTACATGTACATTCTGAAGATAACCCAGCCTGACAAGGGTAAGTTTTACTTTCAAAACCCTACAAGACATCTACAGTCTAATTTTAAGGTTCAGCATATTCATATATACCTACAAATGACCACACACATAGATATGTGGAGACTTTGATACAGCTTTAGCTTTACAAAGTACACTACCACGTCTGTTAGTACAATGTACACCTGCTGTTAGTACACCATATATAAATACCTGTTGTGCAAGACCTTCTCTGCTTTCTGTAGAACTCAGGAGAACTCGGCGATTGGCTAAAGCCTCTTCGTAAGGCACTGAATCTGCACAAGGCTGCAGAAGAATCAAAAAAAACCCTCTCAAAACATGTCACACACTAGATCAGAACATGTATTCTACTTTTATTTTTTTACTACTTTCCTTACTTTGGTAAAGGGAAAAAAAAAAACCACATTGCAAGTGCTTACCAGGCAGCAGGAAAAAATGGTTTGAGCTCACGAGAAATACTGCCCCAAAAGGTACAATTGATTAAAAAGTGCTCAGAAAACTCAAAGTGTTAATTAATGATCAAAGGCATCTTAAGATCCTCTTTACAGACAGTGATTTAGTAACAACTGCTAAGCACATCATCACTTAATTGTGAATTTTAATGGAGACAACAGGGAAACCTGCCAGCATTCAGTTCTTTGGTTCAGCACATTTTCTCCAGGGTACCTCCTTTTCAGCTGTCTTTTTTCCCCCCTATTTCTCTCCACTGTCTTCCAGTGAATGCAAGTGTAGGAATATGACAGCATTCACTCCATATTCCTGGTGAATACAGGAGGAAATTTAAATAAGCAGCCACCCCCTTCTCCTTGGAGTCTTGGCACAGAAATAATTAGTGGAAATGGGTAATGGCAGAATTGGCACATGCCCTCAGTTGTGTGGGCAACTATGCTCTCTAAAGCTTTCGGTAGCATTATTGCACTGAGGGCTCCATTTCCTCAGCCAAAAACTGTCATTCAGAGAAATTCTTCCATTCCAAATACTGCAAATCCTTCGTTTGTATTCTCTTTGGCACAACCAACTACCAACAGAACTGCACTCTCTGTGCAAGTGTGCTGGCTGAACAAACCTTCTTCAAAGACTTCATGTAGGCAGCTGCCTTCTTCTTGTACTGCAGCATGCACTCAGCTGAGAGAGGGCTGATGAACTCTGCTCCTCCCTTAGGGCCATAGCTCAGCGAGGTGGTGAAGTGATCCAAGTTGTTGCTAAAGAACGAGGCCATCTAAACACATCAAGAGAAGTGGCTTTTTGAATTAAGTTGGCCAGAAAGATTCATTGGAGAAATTAGTCTTTCAAAAGACTGTTTTAGTTAGTATTTAGTGAAACTGGACTTCAGAACAAGACTTTGAAACAAGCTACAGGCTCTTCCATGCAACTTAGAACTCACTACCACAAAGCATCCTCTTCACATTATCTGCTTTTATCACTCACTCAGTTGTTTTGAACTCATAGCCTGAAAACACCTTTAGAATAAACCTGACACTACAGCTTATTCACATCAGAGGCACACAGAGATTTTCTAAATCATTCAGCTAAGCTTATTTTTTTTTTCTGAAAAACCTGCACAAGTTAGGGCATCATATGAAACAAAAATACCCATTACCTTGCCTGCTCCATTTGTTAAAGCAGCAACAGAGGATAAAATACAGTCATTTGTAGTTATGAGTTTCTGTGTGGCAGTTGGAACGTCCTGTTCTAAAGTAGCTTTCTGACTATAGTGCTTGGAAATATCTGGGGAAAAAAAAGCACATTTATGTCAAATTAAGAACACAAAACTTTTTGGAAGTCACTCACAAAAGCATCTTAGCCTAAATATACAAATTTCAACAGCACCAAGATTCAAAAAGAATCAAGTATTTATCATGTAAGGACATTCTCAATGTGGCCTAATTAAAAAAAAAAAAAGTAATTGTTTGACAAGTGAACATTTTGCACCTATTTTACAACAGAGTACTATTGCTACAGAATGAAGAAATCCCAGCTCACACCACAAATTATAATCTGAAGTAATCTTAAACAACTCAAAATTAGTTGGGATTGAGAAGGAAGAGAGAAACCAAACATTCTGGAGTATGGGAGTGTGAGATTCTAAGCACAGCATTTCTGTTGATAGCTAATGAATTCTACGGACAGTTTTCTTCAGTACTTCTATTTTCTGTATTTCCTTTAAAGTGTAAATTGGGTTGACTTCGCATTATAGTGACCATACTAAGAGGTAGAAAGTATTTTAAACTCATCTATGCTACAAAACTCTTGGCTTAGGGTCTCATTTTGTTTGAGGTACAATTTTTAATGTAACTTTTTATTTTTAAACAAGGACTTTGCAAAATGGGACCATACTATTCATGCTATTAGGAAAAAACCCCAATTTTGCTTAAAATTATGAAAACCTTATATTTAAACAGCTGACTAGTAAATCTAATAAGTCTCTATGGATTATTTTCTCTCTAGGAACAGCTACATGGTACTGAAATTATAGGACATACAGGAACATCAGTTTTAAAATTCTGTGTTATAACCAAATATCACTTCACTGAAAACAAAACATATCCATGTTGTTCTGATAAAAGCAAGGTAAGCCATTTCCCAGAGGAAGTCAAGTTTCAAAAAGAACCCAGACTTCTTCATAAGTATTAGTTATATGTTCATGTTAAAAATAGTCATCAACCTAAAAAAAACGAAGGAAAAATTCCACTTTGAAGGCAGGTACTAGGTCAATGCCACATATGTAGGGGAAAATATGCACATTTCACAGCATTCCATTCTGTATGTTAGTTTCAGTAGAGCAATGAAGTTCAGAAAGAAAAGGGATACTGATCAGGAAGATGTGGAGAGCCATAATTAAATAATCCAGCAACTTTGAGGAACAAAGCTAACAGAAAAGAAGAATGAAAACCATGCATAAATGTCTAAAACAAGCCATTAGCAGGTTTAGTTTCTTAGCTGGTAAAGGTAAAACAAACCAGATTTATCACATATGATACATTCAACACGATTACAGAGAGAGTACATGTGTGCTGTGCTAAACAGAAAGAAGCAAAGCTGAAACAAAATAACATTCCCAACTCTCACCTTTTAAAACGTCATGGAATCCATGAAGGCTTGCAGCAATGTTTGTAAACACAAAGTTGTAATTTGGCCTAAGGAGTCCTTCTGGTCTCGTACCTAAGAGTACCACGTAAGAAGGAAAAGAAAACCTCATCACTAAGATTTGACCATGAATGAAAAAAGTTAGCTTTGAAAATAATTCCGTTTCCACCTACTAGAATCATTTGCATGGAGTATGAGTCATAATAGAGTCATTTACTTAAATTTCCCCTTCAATATCAAATGTACATATATCCAATTTTGCCAGAGTAAGCAGGTAAAAGACTTTCAAGGTCCCTAGATTTTATTCAGATTCCATAAATATAAATTTTTTTGGTCTCAAAAAACAACATACAGAAAGACATGTTCACAGCTGTAGGAAAGACCATCTGGGCCCTTCTAAAGGGTGAAGACTGAAATAACCTGAAGCTATGCAATAACCATTTCCTACTGCTATTGACAGGATGCATTTGGAGATGGTTTCCCCACACACACACACACACAAAGGCTTTACCTCATTTTATTCAGTCATTACCATGACAGTTGTAATAACATTATGAAGATGAGGGGCTGGAAGTGATGATTAGTAATAAAATGTAGTTTATTAACAATGTCATGATTAAGAGATGACAAAAGAAACGCTGTCAATCATACTAGAAAAACCCACAGAAAACCAGTTACAGGGTAACCAACCAAGCCAGAACTGACACTTACTTGGTAAGGCCAGAAGACTGACATAGGTGTGTAGCTTCTCAAAGACTGCAGTCAACCTTTTCATGTCTCTGTGCAGCTCCATATTTCTAGCTCTTAAAGCAGCTGTGCAAAGAGAAGACTCACACTCTTCTTCCAAACTAGGAATATATGAATTATTTTTTAAAAGCGAGCAATTGTCTTAAAAAAAAACAAGTTCACGAGTTTTGGAGCAGATAGGTGTTCCCTACCTCCCCAGTCCAAAGCAACAGCAGACTGGGAATTTATTTTAGAAAGGTTAACACTGAGGAAGTTAGAAATACATGAAAATTACTGTGTGCATCTCCACTCTTAGGTGTTTCTATCACAAGCCAGGAATGATTTACTCTCACAGCAAGGAACTGATTGCAGCAATTTAAGTTTGAAGACTTTTCCTTCTAATACATAAATTATCTTTTGCTTCCTAAGGAGCACGAGAACATGTATAAAGGAGGCACGAAACAAGATTTTTCTTCTTCCTTAGTCCAAACCCTCTCTTAAAGCAGTTCTTTGCACCTCTAATTCACCTCCCTTCGATCAACTCAGGAACAAAGATTTTCACAGCAGGAGTGATGTGCACCTGGCCAAGCTTTAATACATTGCTACATTTACTGAATGATAAATAACCCTCAGAGAAGCTCAAGGCATTATCAGTTTCAGTGTATCACACGAATAGTATCAATGCTATTGAATAACACTAAGAAACATTAATGAAAGTTGCATATATTTTTAAAGTGTCATCTGGGGGCAAGGGAGTGAAGGGGCTTTAAAATAAATGTTTTTTGTTCTAATGCCTTAAAAAAGCCATGCCTAATCTCAAGGTTTAGAAAACAACGTGCAAAAAAACAAAAAAAAAAAAGAGTTCAGCCTTTTAAGACAGAGCAGAGGCCAGAGTGTTTTAAGGTTTGACTTAATACTTGAGTTGTAGGTGCTGACAATGCTGCGTGCCTGACACAGTGCCTTTAAATTTGATCTATCAAATGAAAAGTACCTTTTTAACTGATAAGGAAGAATCTTTCTTAAAAAGCCTAAGTAGGAAGCTAAATGGTCTGAGAATGCCTTCAACTTCATAGTTGTTTCCTGAAAGGAAAAAACAACAGGTAAGTGGTTTTGATCTGTAAAAATCTTCCTGGATACTAAAAGGAGGAAATCTTACCAGGACTGTCACAGTATCCTCCGTGATGCTCTCGAACAAGTGAAGCATTCCTTCCTCCAGAGGGCGAACGTACGAAGCATTTTCATGGAGATACTGCGAGAACTGAGGACAGAGAGGTTTAAAATGGTGCTTGCTGACGGCTCGTGTGAACTCTCTCAATTTAACAACCGAACGGGACATTTTGGCAAAGCCCCTGTCACCTTTAACGACGCCTAAGATGTCATTAACAAGACACAACAGTCCAGTGATGTACAGCAACCTCTTCTACAGGGCAAAAACAGACCTTGAGGGAAAGTGAGAAGTACTGGAAGTCCAGGCAAAACCACACCTGGGGCTTTGCCACAGCGTCCTTGTCCCATTTTAGCTGCCATGCACAGCACACCAAACCCTCGCTTTTTAGTTTTAAATATTCTTGCATTCCTTTCTCAACTCCATCCAATTAAGGCTGGATCCATGCACCATTTGGCCACCAGAACAAACTATCCCATCTTCCTCCCACAAGTTGTTTGCTTCCCAGCCTTGTCCATCACCACAAACATTTGCAAAGCTATGCTGTGTAAAGTACTGAAGAACTAAACCCAAATCAAACGGAGAGCAAGAAATGTGTCTTTATCTGTGACCAGCCAAATCATGCTTATGCCAATGCAAAGCACGGAGCTCCAACTAATCACAGGAGAACTCTGACTTCTAGAACTATGACAGGTTTGGGCAATAATGAAACTTCGGCCTCATGGACCTGCCTGACTTGGCTAAAAATTGCTTAAATAAATCCTACTGCTAATTTTGCCTTCAGAAAAGCAGACCTGAGAACATAATGTGTACTTTTAACACACAATCAAAATGTAACAACACCATCAGCTTTCCACTTTGGTACCTAAGTATCGCAAAAAGCTTCTTCCACAAATTAATACAGGTAGTCAAAAGCAATCCTGGTTTTTATTTTACCCCACAGAAAGACACCTTCACCTTTGATTATTTATACCACAAGAGCAGCTAAAGATCCCAGGCAAACAGAGTACAAGAGATTTTCATTATTCCTTGTATTATTACAGTGCAATAACACAGTGTTAACAAGAACAGTGAGATGCTAAGCTCTCATCCATGCATGCACAAACCTGGATGGAATTAGGGAAAATTCCTAAATCTAAGGAGGAAGAAATAACACATGCAGAATGCTCCTGGCTTGTGTTGCAAGAGAGAAGACTTGAATTATCCAGCATGATGCTGTAGACCCAGCAGAACCCAGCAATCCAACACTTAAAGAGAAAAGGAATACTTGAACCTGGCAGGGAATTGTCCACATCTACTTTGAGTGTTTGGTGGGGAAAATAGCTTGAAAGCACCAGACAAGACCTGGAGTTGGGGAAAAATAAATCAGTGCAAGTCTGCTAAGCCACTACCTGACACTTGTTTCATTTTCTCTACCATATTAAGGGGAGGTTTTTGACCAACTTGGTGGAGTAGCTAAAAAAAATTAAAAAAAAAAAATCATACTGAGAACACTTGCCAAGCAAATAGATAAATTAATCAAAAATACAAGAGCTTCAGAGGGCAATAAAAGATGCTTCAGTGCTGGAAAGTCACAGCAAAAGCCCTGAGAAGTAGCATGCACTGAGGGAATTAGGTCATGAATACACAATGGGGCAGACTACAAGAGATATAATTATGAAAACAAAGCCTGAACCACTGAATTGGAGTCAATTATAAGAAAAAGAAAATGAAATTATGGTTCTGATTAAGTTGCGTGTTTCAGCTGTGCTGAAAACTAACAAAGAAGTGTTAACTAGGAGGTCAGGGGAAAAAAATAAAATCTGTGAGAAGTGATGTCTAGGAAATCTAATTTTATTCCCTTTGTGTAAACTGTAGTAGCATCTGAGAATCCAATCACCACACTGAGCCACATTAAAAAAAGAGACACCATTCCTGCCATAAAAAATCTGAGAGATGACAAAACCACATAGTTTTCACAAGAAGGATGTGCCATTCTGAGTGCATTTGGTGGCAGGAGCAAGAAAATGTTCTCAAACTAATATCTATGCTGAATCTCTGCAGAAGAGTATTCTTGACTAAAATAGTTGAAACAACTGAGAAGGCAAATAGAATGGGATTTCTCTAGTGGATAACCCCCTTCACAAGCACATTTGTTACCTGCAAAGAGATTACAGGAGGTTTTCCAAAGAACAGGGAAGTTTTGTGATAGTTAACATTGTCACCACATGCACTGCAGCTGTTTGATCAATGCAAACCACAATTCATTTCAGTACCTTAAGTCTGAGCCTACCAACTACTAAACTGAAATTACAGACTGAATCACAAAATACACCCTGCAACTTAAATACTCACAGATCCCCTTAAACTATGAAGTCATCTCTGATCTTCATGCAACTTCTTCCAAAGCATACATATATGCATGCCCACAAAAATCCTTGTGCACAGTTATTTTCTGTGTTTCACAGCATAGAAAAACCAAGTCAAAATATGCAGCTTAACAGCTCCAGATGATACTCTCAGAAAGTCTTTCCATGGAGTTGTGTCAAAAGAGATGAGTCATATTTCTCATATTAAATTCAACATGCTTTACAAACTTGAAGCTTGTGAACACTTACAGGAAAGATCTTGAGACAAGTAGCCCAAAATCAGATTATAAAGTTTTTTTTTGACAAGGGAACAGAGTCCAGGTTCTCTCCCTCATAAGCCTACCTTCCATCCTTTATCTAACCTTACAGCTAAACACTTTAAATACAAGACCAGATTCTGTCTCAACATCTCCCATACCCCAGTGCATTAACTAAAACAAGCTCTATTTAGCAGCGCAGTATTTGTGCATTGTCATTTTAAAACAAGTCAGCTGAACTTTCAACAGATGCACTTCAATTGAGCAATTAAAAAGCAAAGCTTTGATTTGATTATCATATTGCTGTTCTAGCAGAGGCACAGAGGAAAAGGATTCTCTGCAGCTACACCTCAGCCACATTCAGAGAATTCATCCAGCAGAAAAGACGTCTCACACAGGAGAGGCTGGCTCTCAGGAACACACTCACAGCATTCCAGTAAAGGTGGTGGAAGTTTGCATGACTAAGATCAATCACTCATGGAAGTCTAACTAATTGAATATACTGGTAGCTGAAGTGTATGAACTTTACCTTCTGATTTAAGGGTGATATTGTGTCTGTTGCAGAATCAATGGGGAAGATCTGTACCTTCTGCTCAGTGTATGTGTGGAAGTTCAGGAGAGCTGTTACAAGTTCTTGTACAAAAGCCAAGGCCTGGCCAGCAAGGTCTCGCAGCTTCAGCTGTAAAGACAGTTATAAAATTATTGTATTTGACATGGATCTATTTAAATATGGAAAAAAAAAACCCTGTTTGGATTTAAAAAATTGTTATCAGCGATTTCTTTCTTGTTACTATTTCTGCCATAAATACATAGCAGCAGTTATGTTTAACTTAATTTTTATTCATAAACTACAATCCCACACAGAAGAGCACATTGTTCTTCGACAACAAAGTATCCTTTTATGTCACACAACTGGTGATGCTTTGCCTCTGCTGCATTTTTCAAACCTGCAAGCCACAAGAACACTTAGAGGTCAGCACAATTACAGAAACCATGAAATTTCCAAAGCACAACAGACTAATTGCTGACAACAGCTCGACACCTGGTTGCAAGGAAACCTCAATTTAATTAGTAAAAACCAATGATGTTTTCTCACAAAATTCAAGGTGTCTGCTTCTCTAACCAGAAACACTCAGTTCTTATTCCCCTGGACAGAACTGAGCTGCTGCTCATAAGTAAGGCTGTTCTGTGGCTTTAGTACAGCAGGAAGGTATCAAAGAAATTAATCCAGAATGGAACATAAATTCAAGAGAGAAGAAAACTATACCCTGTTGTGACTTATGGGAAGAGAATAAGGTTAGAGTGACATTTCAGCCAAGAATAACTTATCCTTCAGAGACATACTCTTAATGCTTCAATGGACTGTTAAATCAGATCAATCTTGATTATGGATCTGAGATGGTGGCAAGTAATTAAAGTAGTCATTATACTCAGTTTGTGTGTGTTAATTAGCTATGCAAGGAAGGAAAACAAACTATTACTGTTTTGCTGTCCTTTACACTGCAGCCTGTGCTAATACACCAGCATTTTGCCTCCAATGGCAAAGCCAGTCATAAAAATCTGTCCTGGAACATTTTCAAGACTGCAGATCTTGAAGCATGAGGCTGCCTGACATAGTGCTGGCAGAAAACAGTAAAAGGAGAAACTCCCCATGCACTTATTCAGATTTTTCTTGGAACTCAGCAGCAGCAACCTGAAATTTCAGGCTATTTCCATCACAAAACTGAACAGCAGGTCACCTGTTCTCACAGCAGACATTATTAGGAAAAAGGTCTCTTTATAGACACTTCTGAAGAATGGAAAAAGCAACTATTTTAAATCTTTCTGCAGTGGCATCTGAATGCATTAACTTGAAGGCTTGAGACATACAAGCAAACAGAAAAAAACCCACAGTGCTGTAGAGCCCATCCTCAGTGGTAACAACACAGGAAAATTTTGACTGCATACAGGTTGCTGATTTGCTATTGTAAAAACTCTTAAAATATTTAGCCACTCACAGCCAATGCTCATTTCTGAATACTGAATAAACAACATTCCCAAGGAATCTCATGAAATTACAGTAGCGAACAGAAACTTTTCTAAAAATATTTAAATTTTTAAGGGTTATTTTGCTGCAAGTAAGAGGTGCTTTGGCAAGAAGTATCCCAGAAAATGTGAATGAACCATGCAGAGATCTCAAAGTGACATGATTTATTTCTTGAAAGGGTCATGACTAGCAACAAGTAATGTTAACTAATATGGCATTTTAGTGCACACACCAGTGTGCAATTTACAAACGCATACATTCTCTGGAGCTCAAGTGATGCGACTGAAGAAGCTCAGTTTGAGGGAAAAAGGAATTTAAGATACTAAAACTAACTTTTTCCAACAAAGGACCTCTGAACTAATGTAGTTTTAATCAACTTTAAAAATGAAATGTTCCAACTTCTAGCCTACTGCAGGTTGACCCAATAAAAGAATATTCCATATATGTTAATAAGACTCCTTAACATAAGAACAATATACACTACCTCTGGAAAAGTGCAGAGGTTCTGTGGGCAGAAATGCCCTCAGAATATCATGACAGTAGTGAGACAGGCTATCTTCTGCCATTTCAGGTACTAAAATGACTGGTTTTATTTCAGCACCTGTGTAGAAAGTTGCACAGAGTCGCATGAAACCACAAGAAGTGCTCACCTGATTCCTTCTGTTGTGTAATGGTACATTCAGAGCATTGTATCGAGTAGATCCTACAGGACAAAAATTGAGTTATATGCACTTGTTAAATTGTAGGGCGTTTTAAGAGACATTTATTGGCAAACAGGGATTTAAAAAAAAAAATTTCATTGCAGGGGTATCACAGGTTATGTAAGCAATTTTAACTAATGAGGTAGAAACAATTGACTCCAATAAGGTAGGCCTAAACATCCTCACTTAAGAACAGAGGGAAAGCAGTTCAATACTTGCCTCAGATTGTAAGTCAAATTTAATCATCTGAAGACCCTGAATTTGAAAGATAAGAGCAGACTTCTCTTGCCCAAAGAACAGTATTCATCACAAACAAGAGTGAAAAAATCTTTTAAAAGAAATCACACTTAAAGAATTCAAGTTTATCTTCAAATTTCAATTACATTCCAAGGAGGGCCAAGTAAGACTAATATATTTTTAATGGTTTGAACTTTTTTTAAAGCTTGCCATGTTGGTAATTTAGACTAGGATGTACTCTCCATGTATTTCAGCATTCTGTTCCAGTCATGAAGTAACTAGAATGATTATTCAGTTACAAGCAGGCACAATTTTTAGAGGGGCAGAGGGCTATTTGTACCTAGAGAATAGCTAACAAAATCTTATAGATTTAAAAGGG
This sequence comes from Falcunculus frontatus, assembly GCA_013398115.1. Classification (NCBI taxonomy): domain Eukaryota; kingdom Metazoa; phylum Chordata; class Aves; order Passeriformes; genus Falcunculus; species Falcunculus frontatus. The sequence continues at coordinate 1,138,478 of VZRV01006227.1, forward strand.
ATCACATCCATTCCCAATTCAGTTGAACAACAACCAGTTTAGATTAAAATTTGCTCACAAAGGAAATCTGCAGTTTCTTACTCCTTTTGTGTCATTCACATTTGGCTATTAACACAGGGGAAGAGGGAGTTACATTCAATGGAAAAAAAAACCTGTTCAAAATTACTGAATCCTACTTTTAACTAAATGTTTCAGAAATTTTTTTCTACTCTAGAAATCATTCTTAGCAGTCAGGAATTCATTTGATTGTAACTGAAATTAGCTGCTAGTTACACTTGAAGCCAACTAGAGAGTCTATAGGAACATAGCTGGAATCCACAGCAAACAATCTCCTGACTTTCACTGATCTATCACTGAAGAGATGTTCTCCGTTTGCAGTGTTTTCTACTACACAAGCAAAAGCACTATGCAATGGCAGCTGAGTGAGCAGAAAAATTATTTTAGCAGAGTTCTTGCTACAATGATAACCACCCATAAAAATACATGAGCGAAAGAAGCCAGAGAAGTAGAAATAGGCAGCAGATGCCAGGCAAAGTGAGAGGACAGAAGTGAAAAGGATACCAATTCAAGGCACAAAAACCTAAGCAGGACGTGCTGTATGGGAATCAACATTTCCTAAAGAGATGATTATCTGGTGTTCCTAAGCCAAGACTCACTGGATTACCAAACCAGTGGAGAACTTGGAACGCTCACCCCTGTAGCACCTGCCAGATCAGCTTTTAGAGAACCTAAGGCTATTTAAAACATTGTCGTTCAGGTTTTAAATGGAATGAAAAATGCAAATGCTACCAAGGAAATATACAAGAAATTCAAAAGCCTGTTCTCACTTCTCTGCTCCTTCTTCACTACTTTCAGCTTTTTCACTATTCCAGGTCCTCCTGGTCTTGAAGAGTCCAGAAGAGTCCAGGCAGTGCCTGCCCACCCTTGTGTTCAGCTACTTAGGAAAGCACACAGGGCACAGCACTGACCCAGCACATACTAACCCATGCTTATACCAAAGCCATGCAAAGGCTGAGCACTCCTAACTCCAGGGGATCCTCTGCACTTCAGCTGATCTAGTAGCAGTTGGAAAGGAAGCAGAAAAACATTGCTTCAGGTAAAAGTCCCCAGGTTCAAAGGGCTTTTTTCCCCGTGAAGAGATGAACGAGTCTAAGACAACCTCCAGGTAAGAACTACTCTGTGTGTTTTCTGGTCAATGAGAAATCCTGACAAATTTCCCACTAGTAATAAGCGTAGATCATTATTGATGCAGTATCTCTGCAGCCACCAGTTTATCCCCACCATAACTTACTACAGCTCTTGAATATACCCTGCCAAAAATAATACTCTTTGAGATGAGTAACCAATCTTTATGGAAGAACCATTAAATTGACAGTGTTCCTTCATCGTTTACAGTATTCTGTCAACACTAATCAAGACAAGTGGCAAATCACTCAAAAGCCTTCAAAAGCTTCAGTTTTCATTATATATATAAAAACTTGATATTTTAGAATTACTGAAGAAGACCATGACAAGTATTAGGAATACTTACTACAGTTACCTCCAAGTGTCTGTTCGGATGTCCAACATTTCTTACAGCTACTACATTTTAATTCACAAGGAGTACTCCCTCCAGATGGATACCCAAAAAATCAAACAAGATACCCAGACCAAGGCAATACGTACTTGTGTCATTAAAAGGTACTTTTTCATTAATTATGCATAGAGATTCTTCCAGTCTACTGCCCAAAGCTGCTTGAAGATTCTTTAGCTGTTGCTGGCTAAATAACAAAGAGACAAACGAAAAACCACACACACACACACATTGTAAACCTTTAAAATTTCATCTGTATCACCAACACCGTATCTCACTATAAGCATCCCTTGACTGTATAGGTATCTGTCTCCTTCAAAAAGTTAGACAGAAATAATACAGTAGGAATCATTTGTCCTCCTTTATGTCATATTAAATACAACATTGAATCCTAATCCCTAAGAAAAGCAGTGAAAGTTACCATAAACTTGTAAATCCTAAATTCCATTCTCGAGAAGCTCAATTTACTTCAGAGTTAGAATTCACCTTATTTTCCTACTGTGCAACTATTACATAAGCTGTATGAAGGCATTCTTTTCTACTAGAATTTGAATGGGAATGTAAAAGGGCCTTCAAATTAGTTACTATGCATCCAGTGCAGTATTCCAACAAGCATGTAATGAGTTGTCAATAATTCAGTTAACTATGTCACATCACTATTTGAAATACCTCAAAGGCTTTTCAAAACCCCATATTTAAACACTGCTATGATACTGCCTATTCTGACAAGACTTGACAATTATGTTTCTGATACATTCCCAAGTGATTTTTCTCTAAATTTTCTTTGCTTGCATTTGACTGTATAGATACATGTGAACCTAAGCAATTAAGATTACTAACAGAATAGATTCCTGAGATGAACAGTAATATATTCCAGCATTATATACATATGTCTACAAAGAACACTCCATTATTGATTCAGACCAAATTCCACACCTTACCCAACTTAGGCCCTCAAATTCTTCACTGTTTTGCTTCCCGTTTGACATCTAGAACTCCTGCACATATAGTGGAGGGTGGGGGGGAAGGTGTCAAAGTGACAGGTTTTTTTCTTTGTTTTACAACATTTGATACATGGAAACTTAGCAGATCTAACAAGGTAAAATAATCCAAAATAGACAAGGAAGATATGAAGAAACTGGCCAATAAGTAGCTCATGCACATTAACAAGTATTTTTCTTGGAGACCAGCTCCAAAATTGCATAGAAACTGTACAGCAGGTACTGCAGTAGCACTGAGCATGACAGAAAATGAACTCCAAGACAAACTGCATATGTACTGATATTTCCTTTTCATACTGTACAGGAATGACAAACAAGCAGTTTGTCATGTTTGGCCTTACATTCTGCCCTTTAATTTTCAAAGTATGCAGGCTGTCAAGTCTCATATCCCCTGGCTTTTCTGAGTAAAGTGTGGGTGTCAAATGGATCCCTTCCCCTGACAAAGCAGGGAAAACAGAAGGGCAGTATTCTCAGAGACACATCCTGCCATGTGTTCAACAGACAGTGATTTCACTGTTTAAAATGAAGTGTCAGGCTTTATTACTTTTAAAAACTTAATATAGTATAACTTATATAAAATAGTAGGGACAACTTCTTACAGTGACATCAATTGCCCAGTCATCATAGAACATGATAGACAAGGCCTGAACTGAATAGCAGCAGATTAAGACTACAGTTTTACAAACACCACAAAAAAAAAGCAAACAGCAGCAAAACACAGCTTTCATCCTCTTCTGCAAGTCATTTTTAGTGAAACCCTGACTTGTATTAGAGGACTTATTAGATTCAAGTATCTTCACATCTATCAACATAATTAAAATACACACTTCAGGGTTATCACGTGAAAGAAGGAACTCTGCATCTGATCATTCACTACTCATCTTATTCATTACATTAAAGATCTATACTGCACATACCTCTTCTAAAAAATGCAGTTTAATGAACTTCAGAGAAATGCACCCTAATTTGTTTTGGCCCACAGTCCTCAACTTCCTATTTTCTTCAACTTGTCTTCAAGATAATGAAAATATTCCAAAATTAACAATATAATTCTCCGATTAAAACTTTGAAATATTCTAGCTGAGAACATTATACCTGAAGCAAAAACAATTGTTCAAGGAGCTTTTTCATAGGAGGGGAATGTTTGAAACTCTTTTCAGTCAGTTCTCTCAGCATATGTCATGTCAAACCTTGTTCTTAGAAGCAGTTTTTACAAACTCACATATCTTTGTTTCATACAAGTTTTTACTTTCTGTGGTTTTCCATTACAAATAAATTCTTCAAGCTTTCATCAATATCACAGCTATTTAAAAAGCTTGGAGGCAAAACTGCTCTCACTGAAAGCAGAAATTGTGGAATTTTCTAGTTCCATACACAGCAAAGGAAAAGGGGGCTTGACCTGCACAGGTCAGACTTCTCTTCATGATAAAATAATTTGAGTTTTATAAAAGAGGTTTTTTTTTAGACCCCTTTTTTAAAAGGTATTACTCTTAAAACACAATCCAGTTCACGTTTTACAGCAGTTATTTCTTTACATCAATGAAATTTTCATTATATGAAATAAAGACACTTACCACTCTTCAGTTCGAAGCCTACAGTCCTTAGCTTCTCTTTCTAGTGTCTGAGACTTGATCTTTATGCAAGAAGATAATCTCACAATGTAAGTGCTGACACAGCAAGACATGGCATTTAAAAACTTTTCAAACTTGCAAGCAAGAGGAAAAACTCCTTACTTCTAATTTGGCTTTATCATTCTGCAGCTTTTCTATGGTCTCTGTGTATTTCTTCGTTAAGCTGTCCACCACAGCTTGGTGCTGGGCAGCATCAGTTTCCAAAACCTCCAGTCTACTCCTCAGCTCGGCTTCTAAACGTTTGTGCTGCTCATCTGCTTCAAAGAACTAAAGGAAGAAAAGCAAAGCTCTTAAAAAGGCTTCATTTTACTATTCAATCCAGTCCTATAAGTTACTTCAATTTCATTAGCCAGATCAGGTTAACAGCAATTACCAGTTCTCAGGCAAATAGAAATTTTATTTTATTTACAGAGGAAAGATTCAGGAACAAAGCACTTTAATAAAAGCAAAGTTTTGTAGTACCAAGCATTCTTTAAATATATTGCTGACCAATAGCAGACACACGAAAAACTGAACTTGAGCCATAAGGTTTTTCTCAAGTTTTCTAAAGGGAAATGCATTCCACTTCGGTAAAGTAATTCCTGACTTAATTATGGCAACTTGCAGAAAATATTTTAAACTTTAAAGCAATTCTGAAACAGTTAACGAACTAATAAGAAATTTCCATCCAGTATCAGGCTATTTTCAGTAGGGCAGCTGTCACCAAAAGTTAAAAACCTAAATGAGAAAACACGTATTATGTGATTCCACACACTGTCTTAAGAATCCAAAGTCAAAATACATTATTTGCCTAGTGAACATCTTTATAAACAAACTATCTGATCTAATCTACTGCTTTGCATACAACTAAGCTTCTAAACCCACCAGTTTTCAAAGAGCACTTTACTTTCAGTATCTTTGTGTCACCAGTTTTCTGAACCAAAAATAAAGGCTACACAAAATTTCACTCACGAGTATATGCAGTCGTTCATTTTCTTCTATTTTCTTCTGAAGATCTTCATTGAAGACACTTTTTTGTTCTTGACTCAGCTGAGATGAGGATTCTACACTTTTCTAAAAGAAACAAAACGCATTCATTATGTCCAAAGCCCCAGTTTTGTGAGAACAGTTCCCATAGCTAATTCCCAAAAGGGGCACGTGAGCAGATGTCCTGCAGACACTGACTGATACATCAAAAGGTGTGAATATTGCACACAGCACCAGCCTCAAGGCAGCACACTTCCCTTCACACCCTTGTTACCCTACAGTGGTACAACACTGACTCGGGGAAGCCTCCACTCGGGTGTCTCATTCACGCACACAGGGAATCCCTTGGAGGGGCAGCAGCCTGTCTGGATTCACTGGAATCCTGCATGATCCCATGCAGTCAGTAATGCAAAACCCTCCACACCCAGGCTCAGTTGGTTTGGTAGCTGTATGTAAGGCACATCTGTCCCCAGCAAGCATCCAGGTGTAAGGCAGGCTGCTCTCAGCAGGCTCTAGCACAAAGTGGCATGGAAAGCACAGGGTCTTTCCACAGATATCCCTCTGCTGTTTCCTCATTTTTCACTCATTTAATCCCAAAGACTCAGACCACCAGTGAATCCCATACACCACACTGCTGAAGAAAGGTATTATCATCACCAAACACAGGGGAGACTCTGCATGTATTTAAACTCAACACCAAACTTCAAGCACTTGGGACAGGTAGGGCAGCTAAGTCACCTCTGTATTTGATGCCAGCCTGGGAACTCCACCCGAGATATGGACACATGTTCTGCTCCTTCTAAAAGGATTGCACTCTGACATAGACCAGGGAACTAAAGCTGTGCATTTTGACAGATGAACAGGAAAGAAATTCCACGGCAATGATTTGCAAAGCTACTAAAGACAGGCTGACGTCCTTCAAAATTTGGAAACACAGCTAGCAAAACAGTAACTTACACAGTATGAAATAAAAAAACAGAAGGGTCAAACTGCATTTGGAAGAACAACCTATTGTGGTGCATGAATAATGTAGTCAGAAGTATTATGCTTGTCAAGGAACTGGATAGCAGAAAAATGGACAAGAGTTTAGGGGAAAAGTACAGAAGATGATCATATTACTAATCAATTAAATGATTTCTTTAACATCTTGATAATTACAGCGCATTGAGAGCTAACCAAAAAGAAAAGACAGCAGTAATTACAAGAGATTTCCTCGTGAGGAAAGCAGCAAGAGATGCTTGAGAATTACTTAAGTCCAAGCACACCACCCCTGGAAATGTGATGTTACCTACAGAAGGCACAGGTGGTCTTAGAATATGATATCACCAGGTTTAATCAGCAAGCATTTTGGCACAGAAAGATCATAGTACTGGAATTATCCTGTCATTTTGAAATAACATAAAGAATACAAGCTAAAAATTTAGATTTCAAAGCATTTGACATGATTCACGTAGAAAAGCTATAATCACAGGCTGAAGAGTTAACTACCTACATCACAATTCCAAAGCAAAGAGATGGGGATGGGAAATGAGGAGTGATAAGCTTTCTGCATAGCAGCTGACTAATCACAGAGCTCCAAGGTATTTCTCAGTTGTTTGAACACTTAATAAATATCCAAAAAGGAAGATGGCAATTCAGCATCAGTCAGCTGACAGCTCTAGAAGAGTAGAGAATTGCACAGCATGTGTTATACATATGAATACCTGTTTTATGGGTATTTTCACTAACCTCAGGTAATAACACAAGTTCTCACAAGAACACTCAGCTCAACCCTTGACACAAAATACCTACTGCTAAAAATCAGGATGAGGCTTTGACAGGTGAGGAGCAGACATCTGCTAAGCAAGGTTTTTTTGCCTTCAGCACATACCTTGTTCTTTTTGCCTCGAGCTTCACTTAATGCAAGTTCATCTTGAAGTAGCTCCACCCGCTTGGCAAGTTGCTGATTTCGGAAGGTCAAGCTGTCCATTTCTTGTTGCAGTTTCCTCAGTGATTGATCTTTCATCTTCAGTTGCTCCTGAATGCCAAAAAAAAAATTAATTTTAACATTTTCACACTTATTTCTACCCATGCTTTTGATAAGTAGCATCACATTAAAAACAAGAACAAATTAGTAAATTGCTTCACTTTTTAAACGCTGAAAGGCAAAAAAGTGTAATTTTTAAACTAAAAAACAGATTTCACTTCCTTGAGCAGCCCACAGATCGCACTCAAGTAGCTACTCCACTTTATAAGATAACCATCCAGAAGTAACCTTCCCCTTTTACAAAGTCAGCACTTACAGAGAACAACAGGCTAGCTGCAAAACAGAAATTCTTTTACTAAAATCAAGTTCCCTCTTCATTCTTTTATTGACATTACTTTTAGTAAAAAGTACCCCATCTTACTTATTTTGTCACAGCTTAGTACACCTGATATGAGCAGTTTTTAGAGATTACCTTCAGTGAGGCAGAATTTGCTTGCTCATCTACAACTCCTTTTTTCAGGACTTGGTTCTGAGCGCGAAGCTGAAAAACAAGAGATGTCAGTAACTACGCAAGACAAGGGAATAAATAAAAGCCATTCACGAGAAAGTGCAGAAAGCATCATATTCTCTCAGGAGAGTACCAGGTGTGAATGCTTTTTCAAGTATTCTCTTCAGGTAGATAGTAGTGGTATCAAGTTGAAAAAAAAGTATCCATTTCCTATCCTGACTTGCCAAGAAACAAGAAGTTATTTTACCACCAGAACATTTTGGTCAAATAGAACAGAATTCTTACTCAATAAATACCTTTGAAGACAAGTTACTTAAATATAGTTAAGATTTGAAGACCTAGGATCAAATATGGAAAAGTTGCAATCTCTTCCTTGACAAATGAAGTTCTTGGTCATACTCAGTGTCTCTCCCCTCTTCTCCCCAAAACTGTTTATAAATGGTTCTGGAACATAAGCAGGACTCACAAAGTCAAATCTGTATGAATTCAAGAGGAGTTTAATGCAAAATTACTTATTACCAGTGGCAGCAGATGATCCAGAGAGAAGAGACTGATAGAAAAAGGCATAAAAATCATAGAAGGAAAAGCCCTCTAAGCCTTACTCATACAGTACACAAAATCTGAGCTAAAATCACTGCAGTGAAAAGTAATACCCAAGAAATCTATTTCCCAGGCACTTCACAGAGTACCTCTACCCTGCAGCAATGAGGATACCGACAGTTCCATCTTCCCATTCCTTGAAAATTGCTTGAATCCTGGTTTCTTCAAAAGCAGTTTGTATTCATTTGACATGTGTGAGTCCAGCTGTTGCAGATATAAATTAAAAGGGTTTGCACAGTGTTTGGGAACACCTCTGGCAGGTGCATCAAAGGCAAGATTCGATGTAGAACAGCAATGGCTCATTGTTTCAGTGTGATGACTGAGTGAATTCGAACAGTCAGAAGTCACTGCTAAGCACAGCTGCTTTCCCTGCAGTATTCCCACTGTGCTGCTCAGGCATCACAAAGGCAAGACAAGAAACTTCCAAATGCCCCACAGAAAAACTTCCAAGCACAGGGTTTCCCTAGCAAGAAAAAGCAGTGCAGTAGACTTCCATACCTGTCTTTGTGCCTCAGCTATCACTGCAGGAACACGCCAGGTGCAGAGAATGAAGCAGCTCAGTCCTGCTGCACACAGAGACCCCACCTGAAGTGTGACCCACACAGGCTGCCACATGCTGCAAGAGCCTTTTGACTATTCCTTCAATGAGAGAGCCAGAAGCTGCAATTGTGTGTTTTCAGAGTCTCTTCTTCCCCTCATCCTTCTTCTGGACTGCTCTGTGAACCAAGAGGGAAAGCAATCCTTTGGCAGAGACTTCCCCCAGCACTGTGCGAGTCAAACTCTTGTCCACCTCTCTCCGTGGCTTTCACAGCACCATGAAGTGAACAGGCTACTCCGGGGCTACTCTCCATTTCCACGGGCACACAACAAGCAGCCAACTGAACATCTGCACAAAGAGCAGAGGGTTCTGCAAAGGGGAGTCCCACAACGAACTGCACTGCACAAGAAACGGGATGAGATGAAAAATAATAGTTCCCGCAAAGGATAAGGGAAATGCCACAGGCTGAGAAGCGCATGGTGAAGTTCAAAGAAAGCTTTTGGACACCATGATACTAAAAGAAAGAGGATCCAGCAGCTGGAACTATTGGAAGCTATAGTCAGAAGTCCACATTTCAAATGCTCACTCAGGAATCAAGCACCAAAATCCCTCCATTATCTTATCCCCAGCCACTATTGATCTCCAAGGAATAAGAGAGCCTCTGTATAAAACAACAAGTCATGTGAACTCTGTGACCTACAAAGCTGCAAAGTAAATTACATTTTCTTAAAGTTATTTTCTGGAAGCATTAAAAGGATATCTATCTGTGAACGATTTAGATTCTACACACAGTGCTTTTATAGTAGTTCCAAGGAGAATAGTATTTAAAGACACATGGTTTTGTAAGCTGGGAGAAGTGTCAAATACAGGCAAGTGCCTTGTGCCAGCCGCTGATGCTGCCACACAAAACCAGAGTGCTGCCTTTCTTCCCCAAGGCTGCTGAAGGACTGGGCCATTCAAGACCAGCAGTCTCCTCTTCCTTTTAGTGAAGAAGAAAGAATGAAGACCTCTGTATTAAGCAAGCCTCCACTATTTTAGAAGTCATCTCAGGCACCTTGGAAAGGAAAGGCATTCTCCACTATGGGCTACACATCTTTGCAAACCCTGTATCAAGCAGAAACAGGATGCAAAGTCACAAGAAGGGGGACAGACAGGAGGCTAAGTGTGGAAGCAAGTGTCCTGCTCACTTCCAAGACGCTGCAAGCACCACTGACACCGCCGAGCTCCCGCACCCACCGGCCACAGCGAGCTCACACGGCCGAGATGCGCGGCCAAGACCTCGGCAAATGTTCACACCCAAGCGGATAAAAAACCAAGTCCCGCGCCCGAATGGGAAGTGGAGAACAAGGGAAAACACTGCCAGTTTCACTTCCCTGGCACAGCTGAGCCCACTGTTTGTATTCCAGGATGTCCTGCACACGAAGCCATTCTGCCCCTCGCCGCGCTCCCTCGGCACCTGCAAACCCGCACCTCCCGTGCCCGCCCCGAGCCTGCCTCCGCCTCATCCCCCGGAGGAGGAGGCACCCCTTGGACCCCGGCACTGGGCGCTGCCACGGAAAACAGCGCTGCAGCCCCGAGCGGCGCCGAGGGCTGCGGGCCCCGCGGGGGGCGGCAGCGGGGACGGACGCCGGTGTCCGGTACCTTGGAGTACTCCTGAGCCAGCTTCTGGTACTTCCCCTGCAGCTCCGCCGCGGCCGCCGCCATCTCCGCCCCGCCGGCTCGGCTGGGCTCGGCTGGGCTCGGCTTAGCTCGGCTCGGCCCGGCCGGACTCGGCTTAGCTCGGGCGCTCCCGCCGGCCCCGCACGCCCGCGAATGGGAAAACGCACTTCCGGGTTCAGGGCGGCGGGAACGCGATGACGTAACAGCGCCGTACGCGAGGAGAAGGGGCGGAGCTCGAAGCCGCCGGCGCCACCATCTTGACGCAACTTTCAAGATGGCGGCGGGAGGGGGCGGAATGGGCGGGTCACGTGACACCGGCGAGGCGCTCCCTGTCGCCGGGTGTTGCCATGGCGACGGCTGCAGGGCCGCGCGCGGCCTCCGGGCTACGGGGCGCCGCCCCGCCCAAAAAGCTTCGCCCGGGAGCGGGGCCGGGCCCGGGGGCTCATGTCGCGACGATCGCGGTGGAAGAAGCGGCGGGCGATGCTCCGGTGCCCCGGCGCCATCCCTGCCTGGGCACCGTGCCCCCTCCGGTCCCGCCGCTCCCCGCCCGGGCAGCGCTGTCGCCAGGGGGAGCCCCGGGACGCGCGACAGGCAGCCGCGGTTATTTGTGGGCCCATAGGGGACTCAGTGGAACAAAACGCGGTCCGGTCACTTCCCACAGCTCGCTGTGGGTGTCAGTGCCAGCGCTGGGATCTCCCTACAGCCTCCAGCCTTTGTGTCCTAACTGAAGGAGATATTGAGTATATCCATTATATCCTAATGAAGGACAACAAGGGTAGATAGATCCCGGTTCGTGCAATGCCCTCTCCAGCTGCAGAAACTCGAATTCCACAGTCTCGGGCATCATTGAGAGGGGATCTCATCAATGCACGCAAATATCTCGAAGGCAGGTGCCAAGGGGATGGTGCCAGACTCTCCTCAGTGGTGCCCAGTGTTAGGGCGAGGAGCAGTAGCTGTAAACTAAACCCCACAAGAAGTTCCACCTCAGCACGAGGAAGAACTTTACACTGAGGGCGGCAGAGCATGGCACAGCCTGCTCAGGGAGGTCATGGGGTGTCCCTCTCCGGCGACATTCAAACCCCACCTGAACACACTCCTGTGTCACCTGCTCCAGCTGACCCTGCCTTGGCAGAGGGGTTGGACTGGGAGATCTGCAGAGGTCCCTTCCAGCCCTAACAATTCTGTGATTCTGGGTATCTGCACTCAATGTTTCCCTGGGGGGTCCCTTCTCTGCTCTCTTCTCTCCAGCGTGCAGGTCTCTGTTTCAGAGCCACCCTTGAGCTTCTCCAGCATTCAGCCGTCCTTTAGAGATTGCTGAGGCTCTGCTACTTATCTATTTCCTTCTTTATCCTCAGATTGGCCAAACATTTAAACGGGTATATACCATCAGCACACTTCAAGCAGAAACTGAGAACATCATAAAAGGTGTATTTGGTCCTGCTGATGCCTATCCTTGGTCTTAAAATCAAGCACCAAACACGGTTAGAAGGGAAAAAGGGGGTTTACCTCGGTATTTATTTTAAGGATCCTTGGTGCACTCCGTCCAGGTGGAACACGCTGGAATGCACATTAAAAAAATGCCCACACAATAGTTTGGGTATAACATTATAGGCTTTGCCAATTAGCATATCTATCAAAGATTCCCCAGTGAGAGGCTGAGTGAACCCCCCTCCCCGAGGAACCTTCCCCCCTGGACAGACCTATCTTAGTTTACAAAATGTGTTCCAGAGAAGACCGTGGGATCTGAGGCTTCTTCCTGGCTTAATGGAATATTGGGTCTATGCTAGTTATCAAACCTAAGGACTTAAAATATGTGGGCTAGAAAGCACTTAAGAATACATAAAAGCTATATTAAAGAGTATTTAAAAAGGGGTATATAAAAAACCAAAAAATCATCATGGCGTCATTGCCAGGTACTCGGCCAATGCAGAATTTTGTTTCTGAACATGACTGGAAACAGACGTTTAAGGAAAAGAGTAATAAGGCAAAAATATGATGAGACTTCACCAGTATATGCTGAGCATCTGGCGATTTGCAGGTTAAGGGCTTCCTGGTCTAGGACAGAGATGTAGCAGCAAATTATTACTTTTGTTCAGTTTCCATGGTATCATTTTTTTCCACTTGATTTCAGCACGGTGTCTTCATAGCTGTTCCTCAGCGGTGGGTAGTGCTAGAGGTGATAAATCATCGTTTTGTTACCTCCTTTTGTCTTTGTTCCCCTTAAGTAGGAGTGGATAGAAGGTGCCTGTAATAGAAGCTAATTTTTTCCTTAGTCTTGAGGCTTTGGTAGTGTGTGTGTGTATGCTGTTCTTTTGCTAATCACAGTAGCGGAGTTGGTGAGCCCTAAATATGACATTTAGGGGCCAGATTAGTAAATATGTTTGTATCTCCACAGGAAGTCCTAATGTTGGAGGACATGTTGCTGGTCCGTACTGCCAACAACAGCACGGTGCATTTTTAGGAAGTATAAAAGGGGAAATAGGCAAAACACACACTGTCATCATTCATCCAAATGATCTTGCTGCTGTTCTGCTTGACCAGAAGAGCTTAAAGAGCAATCCTGGAATAAGAAATGAGGAAGCTCTAGTTTTTAGAGCAGATACACTTTTCCTTCCACTCCACTTTGCACCCCCTAGAGAAGTTTCTAGTGAAGCAAATGGGGTTTGCAGTTGCTGTACATCAGGGTTAAGAGCAGCATGCTTTCCATGGTATATCCTTATTTGTCAGTGTAGTAAATTTTGTACAGGAAAATTATTTAAAGCCTTTACATTTGGACTCCAACTTGTATTTTTAGGTTTGCATTTTCTAGGATGCGTCTTTCATTGAAGTGTTACACTGAAATACTTTGAACACACTTTGCAAGTACTCCTGGGTTTGTGCTGCCTTCAAAGATGCTTTTGTGATACAGTTTTCCCCTTCTCTCGGGTGCAGTGAATGCTGGCAGAGAGGTTTCACAGCTGAAAGCTGGGAAGCAGAGCTCAGGGAATTACAGTGCCTAGTTGTGGCAGCATGAATTGCTTCCCCACTGACAACAGCAGTGCTCCTGACTGGGCAGCAAGCACTCAGAGTGCAAGAGCACAGAATTTATTCGCCTGCATCCACCCAGAGAGGCAAGATCCAAGTGTACATCTTATAGGGCGTTTATCATAGGAGGCAATGCCAGTTGCTTGTAATAAGTGTAAGGAGCAAAGAAAAGCTGGGTGCTTTTACTGCTTTAAGGCTTAGAGCTGGCTGCAGGATTTTTAGGCTCATCAGAACAGCCCTACTTTAGTGTATTTAAGCATCAAGCCAGCCTCTTGTGTTTTAAAGTGGTACTGTCTCTTGCCCAATTTCTCATGGATTCCAGAGTCCCTATAATGTTAGGAGCACACAGTGTTGTAATTTATCAGTGTCCCATGGTGGTACTTGGCAAACAGCTTCAGCAAATTTCCCCCAAAAACACAAGTGACAAAAGTGAGCTTGTTTGTTGGTTGGGGTTTTTTTAACTCTCTCGCAGGAAATTCTCAGATTCATCCTTTTGATTTGCTGTGGCAGCTGCAGCGCTGCTTCCCCAAACGTCAGCTGTGAAAAAATGTCTTTATTGTTCTGTTTCCTCCCAAGCACGTCCTTAATTCTCACCTCTCCCTGGGGAGCGAGGTTGTCCCAGCACTGCAGCCCAAAGACGTGTCACTGCAGCGCGGTGTCGTGAGGCTTCCACAGCACTGACTCAGTAATTGCAAGGGACTGGTCCTCTTGTCAGAAGTTTGGAGTGAGAGAAGTCATGGGAGTGGAATGCCAGGCAGTGTGGGGTGGTTGCCACAGGACCCCCAAAATACTGCCTCCTGCAAACACACCCATGAGGATATAAGTACAGGTTACGGCGGCAGAGCTTAATGCAGGCTCAAACATGATGTGTGGAGCAAAGGAATCCCTCCCAACACTCGTGGCATTTTTGTTTCCATGGGGGAGAACAGATAGCAAAGGATAGACAGTGTAACAGAGGTTGTCCTTCCCTTGTGCCTGTGCTCAGCAGCTGGTACAATGGGTGTTGAATTCTAGGCGCTGTCTCAAGACAACTAATTTATTTAAGAATCACAGTGATTGTTTCGAAATGTCCTATTTTCAAGCTCATTTGTCCTCCCTCCCCTCCTCAAACCGTGTCTTCCCATCATCTGTCTGTTTAGTCAGAACTTGTACTCACAGACCCCGTAAATAGGTGCCGGTAAAGAAATAAACAAAGAACATATTTCAGATTATCCAGGATGTTTTCTGTGCTTTGGGAAAATAAACTTCATTGTCATCACTTATGTCCTCACAAGTACTCACAACAAAAGGGTTTCTAAGAGACAGAAAAAATTCGAAAATGATTGGAGGGGAGCCATCTTCAGTCATCAGACTATCACAAGCAGCACATAAACCACATCCTCGGAAGCTGCGAACACCCGAAACTGGTGTTTTGTTTCTGTTATCGTAGCAACGGCAAGTCTGAACAGCAGGATGTGTGCTCACAATGCATGCTCGTTATTTCTCATGGTGACTGTAACAAACTGCTCGTTATGAATAACCTTTCACCTCGTCAAAACCTGATTGTTCTGATAAAAAAAGGCCAAGTAGTAAAAAAAATGTATATATATATATGTACAGATCTGCACCTCACAGAACAGTTTAATTATTATTCTATGCATTATCATCATTTCAGTGTTTCCATAGCATTTAAAAATAGAAATGAGAACAAGTCCCTCTCTCTCTCTCATGTCCCTTCCCAGCCCATAGGTTAAACAGCCTGAGTCATCTATAGGGTGTGTGCACGGCCAGGGGAGCGGTGCCTTTGTACAGAGAGAAATTGCTGAGGACGAGAAGATGGAAAAACTGAGCAGGCAGCTGCCTGTGATAAGTCAGAGCTGAACTTTGCAGCTCACGTTCCACGTGGGTACAACACATTCCAGCCCTGGGTGCAACAGCAGGAAGTGCTGTCCCTCCACAGCAAATCCTCACTGATACTCCATAAAACAGCAGAACTAACTAACAGCTGAAAAGTTACAATTTTTAAAAGGCTTTACATTTGACTCTAACCTGTATTTTCAGGTTTGCATTTTCTGGGATGTGTCTTTCATTGAAGTGTTACATTGAAATATTTTGAACACACTTTGCAAATACTCCTGGGTTTGCGCTGCCTTCAAAGATGCCAGCAATGGGAACGGGAACTTGGAGCAGTGGAAGGGGGGATGCCTCAGGAGGATTGAAAAGCAGCAGGACAGTATCCCAATCAAATCAACTGCTGAAAAAAGTGCCTTGGCAGGGACAGGTTTGTCTTTGTGGATTGGGATGAACTGGGAAGGAGAGACAGCACGAGGAGCAACGAAGTGTCAGTTTTAAACCCGAACAATGGGAGGAACAAGACTCCTAGGTGGGATTATGAGGCTGAGATGAACTCTATTAGCACTTTAAAAAATATGAATAATCTATTATTTTTTTAATTTTACTGCATTTGGGGGGAGGAAGGGGTTGTGCAATTCTCAGTGTTTTTTCTTTTTTTGTTGTTGTTATGATACCAGTAAAAGAAGCATTATCTCAGCTGAGATATCACATACCTTTTAAGAAGGCAGCAGTGAACTTGAGTGCACTTACAGGGACATGTAGTAATTAATCAAAGAGTGATATAGCTGATCAGAAATATTTTTTCTTTTTTTTTTTCTTTTTGTTAAATACCTGAGTAGGATGCCAGGCCTCTACATTTTAGAAAGAAATAAAATGGAGATAACTACAATAAAAAAAAGCCGCACCAAACAACCCCCCCAAAAAACACACACACACAAAAATCCTCTGTAGAACTCCATCATTATCTGTAAATGTAATGATTTAAAAGAATTAATGTTTTCCGGTACTAAAACCCCCTTAAGTTTCAAAATTACATCATTTTTTTTCAAATGCCTTCAGATAACATGGCAAGCTTCTTAACCTAGATGAAATTCAGCAAGAAACAAGAGGACACATACTATTACTCAAAATTGAAGCTTAATTGCTACTGCCAGCTTCCCATCCACCAGCATTCATACACTTGAAACCCCTTAGAAGGAAAGCAGGGGTGAGCCACTTGCATGAGCAGCAAAGAAAGGAAGATTCCCATAACAGCAACGGAGGATTTTCACCTCTAATTGTGTCCCATATTTCTGTGTACAGATCAGAGCTAAAATGAAATTTGGTATCGAGCTCTACCTGGGGCATTTTTGCTTCTCCTCGTTATGAGATGTTATCTGTGATAAATAAAACAGCACCGCTATGAGGAGCAGGGTATTTGTGAAGCTGGGCACCAACAAGTAGGGATTAACCAGCACACTGGAAATAATGAACCTTGACAGATCTAGGGTTAAATACTTTAAAATTAGATCCTGCTGAAAGCCGAATCTTGTCGCTTAGCAACAGCCGCACGGGATGCTGCTGTCACTCAGAGGATGCTTCTCTGGGGAGTTCACATCACGCTCACAGAAAATGGGCTGTGATTGGGGCAAGGTGACATCATATTTTAAGGTAGCAGCCAACACGATTGCACTCGAGTTAACAGCCAGAGATTTAAGGAAACATCTTCTCTTTTGGAACGGCTCAGCTCTGCCCACACCTCACCTGACCCAGGGAAGAGCCTGCGCGGAACAGTGGGACGTGTCGGCCAGCACATCACAGCCAAACTCAACAGGTGGAGTTTTCATCTTTTAAATTACTCAGAGCCAAAAGAAAAGCAAAATGCCTGCTATTTGTGGAGGCCTGACTGTATTCAGAGCATGGAAACCTCCACCAGCAGTTCAGAAGACACGCACAAAGCCAGTGAGAGAGAATAAAATGTACCTTTACTGAAAATAACCGAAAATTCAGTTCGCTGAGCTAATTTTAGCACCTGTAACAACTGGGAACCTACTGGATTTTAGTAAAGAACCAAGACACCAAGTTAATGAAATTTTTAAAAAAGCCTTTGAGGCACAAAATCTGTTTTCCAAAGTGATGCTGTGTTAAGGTTGGTACAGGCATCTACAGAGATTTTTCTGGACACCTGCCTGGCAACTGTAAAACACATAAGCACATCAGAGAATCTGAGGCTGGTCTGATAGGAACCAACCTGCATTTATTTCTAGCTATGAAAAATACCCAAATTCATAACTGCTATCAGCACCTCTGGAATGGATACAGAAATTGGGTATTCAGTCCAACCTAGTATGCTGCCCATGAGGGCCCGGAGAGTCAAGATATCAAGGAAACGGAGATTATGGCAACCAGCATATAAGCAACACTCAGGTAGACAAACCTAGATTTAGGAAACTGGATGTCCTTCTCTGAACATTGAAAGAGCACAGACAGGTCCTTTTTTATTTCGGGCAGGCTGTGCCAAAAAGTCGCTCCTCATGAGCAGGAAGGTCACCAGGAGGGATCACAAAGATCTTGACAGATCTCATTAAATCAACTTCCAGGTCATGAACTACCAATTTCCTGCTGACTGGGGCCTCGCCATTTGGCAGTGATGGAGGAGAACAAAGATAGGGACATGTTAGTTGGTAATAGGATTAGTCAACTGCATGTGACCAGGTGAAGGCCATGCAGGCAGGAGTGCTGCAAAGGCAGGGAAATATTAAGTCCAGCTTCCAAAGAAAAGCACTCTAGAAAAGTGGTTTTCACTCTTCTCATGCACGTGCTGGCAGGCTGGATTCAGTCTGGAACCGAGGTACAGAAAAGCGGTTAAGAGGAATGAAGATCATGTCTTCCAAACGGAAAACAAATAATCTTGGTTTGTTTAACAGGTCAAGAGTCTAAGGAGGGAAATGATTGCTTTTGTACTGATGCAATAGGAAAATAAACACGCCACTGTTTAACGACGAGCTGTTTAAACGAACCCTGGCAGAGGGTAGGCAGTAATTTTATGTCAGCCCCAAGTAGTTTACAATGTTAAGAGCAGGCAGATTTCAGGGGAGCCTTCTGGAGGAAAAGGGAGGAAAAAAATCCCTAGCTAAAGGGAGAAAAAAAATCCCAAGCTAAAGACCGAAAATTCAAACAGAGGTGATGTTGCTTCACCTTCCCAGATGGAAGAACAACCCTCATGGGTAAAAACAGGGAAGATTTTAATGGCTAAATATGCTGGGAAAGTTCACAGTGACAGCATTGCTGGACTACTATGTAATTATCTCTAAGCTACATGTATTCACTCAGACAACTCAAAATAAGAACACTTACAGGTACCTGTAACCTCAAAACCTGTGAAAGAGTAACCATAGTCCATGTCAAATTTAGACAACCATGTTTTCCGAATAAATCTAATCTATTAGGTATTTCTTCAACAACTGTCCTTAAAATACAGCTGGTGTAAGTACATAATTGCTTCAGTTAATGCTTTATTTTGAGAGCTGTGGCTCCATACAGAGGATAATTTCCAGCAAAGTCATAACAGAGGAAAACACTCTTGGGAAATTTAACAATGAGCTCAAGGTTCTCAGCATAATATCGTGAATAACAATTAGAAAGATATCATTAACATATGATACATGGCTGTGATTTTGTCCAAACTAATTAGAGCAGTTGTTCTCTTATTAGTCCATTAAGACGAACACTAAATCAAATATATTAATAGTGCACATGTATTGTGTAGTGTGTGGTTTAAATTTTGTTAGATACAGCAATAAAACAAGTCTTTGTTAACATCTGCTGTTATCACTTCAAGTACTGAGAAAGTTGTGTTGTCATCAGATCCTAGAGAGCAAGCTCAACGTGGTGACACCAGTGGGTTAAACAAACAAAAATACAAGAGATGGACCAATGTCTGTTTTTAATAGAGATAAACATCATGTCACATCTTGTTTTCCTCCTCTGGTGCTTCTGCCTCTCAGGCACTGGAAGGGCACACACCATGTGTGTGCATTTGAGAGAAAAGCTGGCCCAGGAGCAGCAAGCTGAGGTATAAAATGGGATGGGGAATACTATTCCTGCTAGTAGGAGGGGTCATTCCCACCTGTGTGCTTTCCATAAAGCCTTCTGTATAAAGAACCAACAGGCATCATAAATCATTATCTAGAGAAAGGAAACACTGAAAAAAAACCCCCCAAACAAGACCTACGCTGCTTTGTCCAGGGACTCATTTTTTTTAATTACCTGTCCTGTAATAGGCTGTTGATCTTTGAGTCTCATCCAAGCAACTTGGCCACAGCAATACAGACACAGAACAGCAACTAATCACAGGTGTATCATCAGCAAAAGATTCAAGTTATTTCTGTTTAAACAAGTGCTTTGCACAGGAGGGCAGAAGTTATGCAGTAGTGTTTCAACAATACCCAGGATGTCAAAACATTCCTTAGGTTCCAGGTTAAAATCTTGGCCTTAAGATGTTCTTCAAACATTAGGGGCCAGCTATGGATGAATGTGACTGTAAGGAAATCCTGCTATGGACTGATAGGTATTTCACAGATGACTTCCACAAGCATGTGAACATCTTAACCAACCCACATGAATCACATATTGGGCTCTTTTACACTAGCCCAGTCTCGTGGAAGAAGTTTAAATGGGAAGGTGGAATAGTCAACACCATCTGAGACCAGAGCCAGGGTCTGCAGACAAAGAGAGAACACAGCGCTTTCTGTTTGCAATGCTGTTTATTTTAGAAAAGCCCCTTTGATCATCTGAATGAAAAATGTGGGCAGAAAAGTCACAAATGTTATAAAACAAAGTTTATTCTGCAATATTTTGTCATAATGAATTGCATCTCTTTGGTAAAAATAAAATTTATAAACATTTTAATTAACAGAGATTAGCATACAAAAAACTAAACTTTTGTAAATCGTCTTTAAAACGGGTAAAGGACTAAACCAGAGGAAAAAGGGTTAGAATTGGTCACCTACTGGCAAAATTATTCTAAACAAACCCAAGGACATTGCTTATGCTACATTAGAAACAAGCTAACGGGAATGGTTTAAAAACAACTCTGGTTCATTTGATCAGAAAGCATTCTTACAATTCACTTTTAAATAAATAATAGTTACAATGAATTGGCAATTATAAAATGTTTTATATCACTATATGGCAGTAACATAATACTTTTAATTATGCACTTTTTAGTTTGAAGAAATGTACATTTATAAAACAGACTTGATAATGGCACTGGCAGTTAGGTGTGAAGAATGTGCTTTAAGATAAAATAGCAGGTGCAACATTTAAAATATTCTACCTTTTCTTTTCAATAAATATTTTGACCACACCATTATTAACGTGTATGAGTATACTTTGCTTTAATTAAAGCTTGTACTTTTCAGGCTGATGAAAAGTTGCAAACCACAAAACTTCCATTTTACAGTTGGATTTAAAAACATTTGATGTGACTTCTGCAGATCAGTAATCTAGGATTGGAATCTGAAAAGCCAAATATAGGTTTGTACAGTAATCACATCAGATTTACCCTGAACAGAGCAACCCACCACGTACACAGGTCTCATACACTTCTTCACTGCATTTAAAGAACTGAATGTGGTTCATTAATACTTTTCTTGCCAAAATTTATCCAAGTCAACCATTGGCATCAACATTTTACATATGTCACTAAAAAAACCCAAAACCCAACAATCAAAATAACTTTTAATTATACTCCATTTATACTATATACACCAGGGTCTCTAACTGAGGTGGCAAACAAACCCGAACCCAACAGATATGTAAGAGAAAGGAAGGGCAGCTCTTCTCCCACTGCCAGAAGAGGTGCTCCACAACTGAGCTGTCAGCCTTTGCTGCCAAACGTGTGGGCAGAGGCCTGGGACAACACGGTGGGACAGGGCAGGGGCACAGCTCACCTGCCTTCCCCTTTGGAAGCAGAGAGGGAAGACGGCAAAGCAGGAAGAGCAGGAAGAGCACGGCCCCCCGCACCACTCTGTGTCCCAGGGAAAGGCTGCGACTGCTCCCCCCTCCCACAATTCCAGTTCTCCCAGGTTGACAGCTGTAAGGATGGATGGGATGCAGCTTCCGCTGCTAACTGCTGATTAGTAACTGGTTTGCACTGGTCATTGCATATGGTGATTAAATGTATTGTTAGCATCCCAATCCTTCCGATATGCTGAAGTCATTGTCACCAGCTTCGGGGTTAACAGCAGCACAGCCACACTCCCAGTAAGTATTAACCTCCTCAAATTTTATCTGAGGCAAAAAATAATGCAGAACCAAATCAAACCACGGAGCTGACTATGACCACAGCTTCCAGAATACCTGGACCTTGATCCAGCTTTCACTGGAAGCTACAGAAAGCTGCAACCACTTCAGCAGCAGCCAGGCAGTACCCCTCTTCAACAGTGCAAAATTGAAATCATGGCACCAAGCAAAACCTCAGGCTGCTCACAGTATTTCTGTGTATCTGAATCCTCCTTTTCACACTGACACAAGCTCTGCCCTTTGCAGATTTCCATCAGAGTTCAAAAGCAACCCATGAGCAAAAAGCAGTTCCACCAAGCATTCACATCTTCAGCTCCTGAAATCCTAAGAACCACTGTGTTGGTACTTAATTTTCCTTTAAGTAGCGAGTTTTACCCCTACTACCCATCAGTAACACATCCAGTATCAGATCTAATTGGCTAATGCAGCACTTGTGATAGCCAGAAGACACACACACGTCTGCACACACGTTGCCCTGTTACAGGTGTAGGCTAACGGGTGCTCACACAAAGCAGGAATGAAGCAGAGTATTTTCCTTCCCTTTCAAGAACTGAAACAAATCATTCTTAAAACTGAATTGGAAAAAAAAAAAAAAACCAAAACAAAACCAAAAACCAACTTTTTTTTTTCTCTCCTAGTGTTTGTGCTTTAAATTCCAAAACACAAAGAACCTCGAATATTTCAGGCTTGATCCAACAGCCATTGAGTCAGCGGGAGCACCACCGTTGTCTTCAAGAGGCACTGGAATGGGCCCTCAGAGCAACAGACCTTCAGCAGCATGGCTGTGTTCACATTGGAAGCAGACAGTTTAGGACAGGATTCATGAATAGACTGACAAGAAAAAAAAAAAAACCACAAAAAAGGGGCAAAAAAAAACCCACTCTAGTCTAAGAAAGGCATTCAAATAGCCAGGAAAATACTCCCTTAGGGAAAGGTTAACTTTTGGCTGAATCCAGCACTGTTTTCAACAGTGGACACTGGTTTCCTAAGTGGCTCTGCTCCTAATTTTCACCCAGCTTGCCCAACACCTGGTGGAAGCAGTAGCTTCACGTTGGTGAGAACATTTATGGCACATCATGCTACCTTTTCAGCAACAAGGAAGATGACCTTGGATAGCTGTATACAATTCTGCAACATACTTAAGGCATCCTTGTATGTACAGTACTGTTAAAACCCACTCCAACAGAACTGCTTACCCATTTTTTAACAGAAAATTAAAAAAAAAAAAAAGGCATCATCTACAGGAAGATGTAAGCAATCACCACTGATTTTAAAAGAAAAACAGGGATGAAGTTCAACATACCACAAAACATTTTTGGCTGAAGGATGTCTAGGAACTATAAAGAGATTCTCTTATTGCAAAATGAATTTGAATCCTTTACATGGAAGTCAGAGCCCTTAGACAGAACAAAATTCACCTCTGCAGATGGGGCCAGCAGAGATGTAAATATGATCCACAGTGTACATCTGAACAAACATATCTCTGAAAAAAAATAAAGTCAACCACTGAAAAGAAAAAAAAAATTAAAAAGTGATCATTAAGAAGTATGCTTTCAGGTTTTCACAAGTCATGCATATCTTCTAATTTGAGAAGATTAAATATTTTCTTTTTAGGTGGTGATTTAAAAATAAATGGCTAAATTATAGTTTGCGCCAAAAATTAAAAAAAAAAGCAGTGAGTCCTCTTATGGCTTTGATCTCCCTTGTGAAGGGTAAAAGTAGAAGAGTATTGCCACAATTAAAAAAAATATATGTATATATTCAACACTGACAAACATATTATTTTTTCCTTTGCTTGTGACAGTGGGTCTTTGCAGTACTTATTAAGGAACTCAAGCACGTTTGGATGCCAGCAAGGTGGAGCAGAGACCCTGCTGCTTCCTTTAGCTCCTCATCAATTTCCTGACACAACTCCTCGAGTACTTTCTTGCTGGGCTGACTTTCCTTAGAGGTATCTCCACAAGGTTGGGATGCATAGCCACTGTCTCCCAGAGGATCGTCTTCATAGTCCACGTCTGTATCCACCTCGCTGTGAAACCCCTCGCTGCCATCGCTGCCGTCATGGCTGGTCTTGGAGATGAAGTCGTACACCTCGTCCAGGGAGGACAGGGAAGACACGCTGGACCTGGATGCGCAGCGCTGGGAGCCCATGCTGCTGGCACTGTAGTTGTGATCCTCGTTCGGATCGATGTTGGTGGCCGCGGAATCGTTTTCCTGCAGATTTATGGAGCTGGGAGCATTGAATGCGCTGCCGTAGCTCCTCTTCTTGGGTGTCTTCAGAGGCTGAGGTTTCTCACCTATGAAAAACAAGACGTGTCAGTAAGCAAATGCCCCAGTGAGATCACCTGCAGCACGAGCACGCTGTGGCTGGCTGCCTGCAAGGGAAGCTGAATGCCAGCACTGAAAGTCACAATGTGCCTGTTTACTGTCATCCACAGAGGACAACAGTCTTCAGCTAATCACAACCAAAAGCTACAGGAACAGAGAAGTAGCCAAGAAACTCTTCTTTACCATCTAGCACAGAGAGGGCAGGGACAGAACTTTGCAGAAAAAGATCAAAATTAACTGGGAAAAGAAAAAGAAGGCTGTTTCTAATAAAACTCTTGCAATGCTAGCTGAAAGAATAATTAAACCAGAATTACTTCTTGACTGCTCTTACTGTTTGGAAACTAGACCATACTTGTTTCCTGAAATTTTATAGAGAAAGTATTTAGCTACTGAGAAGAAAAATGAGTAAAATGACTTATGCTTACAGTCCAGCATCCCTTGTTGAATGGAAGTATTTAACAGCATCATTGCAGTAGCAGCATCAATATCAGATTCTGTGAAGCAGAAGCAGCAAAATGTTAGAACTCAGGTAAGCCTGGCAAGATGAGGTCTCTAAAATATACAAATATATATAGACACACATATATATATTTGCCTGTACTGGCCTACAACAAAAAGCAGAGGTGGGGGGAATGTACAAACTCAGACAAAGCATGACCCCTGTACAGCTCAGTACTGTTCCAGATCAGTCTCATACCTTAACTAAGAATTCAAAGGCTGAATTCTCATGTTGCACTCACCGGAGCCAAGAATCAGTGACACAATTAGACATTCATGTGACAATGCCGTTGCTATACTTAACAAGTGCCTTTTGTTTGTACCAGTTGGGAGAGAAAGATTAGACACAAGGCACAGCAAAGCACCTCAGCAGCTCCATACCCTGGCTGTGTGAATGTGCAAGGCTGGGAACAGCCGTGCCCATTAACGCAGCACTAATTCAGCATACCTCCCTCCTCCAGCAGAATTTTCCACACTAATAAGTCAAACAGAAGAAATTGAGACTACCAGGGGGGAAAGGGCACTGAACTGCTCAATCTAGAAAGCAGAGAGATCTAAATAATAAATAGGCACGTAGAAAGGTTGAGGTGAACTGTGGCACTGTCAGCTGCAGTGAGAAGCACTGCTGCAAAATGCCATCCTTTGCACAGTAGATTGCTTACATTTCTGAAAGGCACCTTGAGAGTAACATAGCAAAGAGTGACATTTCTAACCAGAACCAGGTGAAAGGGAAAAGAAACAAGCACACCTTTCACACTCTTTTCAGGACATGCTCGTGCCCTTTAATGAAGAGGAAATCCAAGGTCTTCCTTGGCTCACTTCTGCAATGGATGATGAATACTCCTTATACAGGACAGAAATATGTATGGTGGACTAACCAGGCAAAACAGGAGCAATGAGACAGTGAGCTCTCACAAGAGCCTGGGTGTCTGAGAGCAAAAGATCACATCTGAGGTGTAGGTAGGTATGTACATATGTATGAGCAGTGAGTGGAGAACAGGGCTGGAAGACAGTGTGCTGGAAGGGACCAGCAGCAAGCAGAACAAGCTCTCAGTTCTGCTGAACTGGAACTGTGGAGGGAACTGCTGAAGTAAAACACCACCAATGTAATTTTTGATGGCATTTGTTTCCTTCCCCACATTACAGGCATTAACTGCATTACTGAAGTTAAGGGGACGGTAGTACTGGGAGGGGGACTGCAGAGTTGTCAGCATGGCTTCCTTATCTTAATAATTCTCCCTAACTTTATCTCTGGTCAAAGAGAAATTTGAAGAACATGACACCTTGGGAATGTTGTACAAACACAGGAAATCGGCTGAGCAGCTGTTTCACAGGTTATAAAACATACACATTTTCCCCCTTTGTTTTCCATGTCTTTCATTTCAAATCTAGCACACTTTAGGGTCTACCCCACTGTACTCATAGGATTACTTTTTTTTCCTTCTGCTTTGGCTTTCCGTGGCAGAAACAGAGCCCCTGAATTGATTGGTTATATGCACCCAACTGACAAAAACAAAGTAGAAGAACAAAGCATGAAGAATTACTTTACTCCACCAGTGTAACCAGAAAGTGAAATATTCCCATTCCTTACTTGCTATCCCAGACATTTTATCATCTGATGTTGGTATGTAAGCACCACCTTATTAAAATGACAAGCAATCGGAGGCATTAATGCAATGCAGGATTGCTACCTACAAAGAGTATTTCTGCCCCTTAATACTCCCAAAGAAAGAGGAGAGGCACTTCTGCAGTGGCTTCTCAGCAGTGCTCTGTGTCACTGATAATGCGCTTTGGCTTCACTTGTGATTGTTCTTCTCAACAGAGCAGTATTTCCCAAATTTACACTTCCCCATCAGAATGTCTGAGGAAGCACCTTATTCCAAGGAATTCTGTTCATCTGCATAAGAGCTGCCCTATGGGATCCCAGGAATATGAATGGCTTGCCTCTAATGCCAGAGAAACACTGAACAGGCTCCCTCACATGCAGAAACTAAATGATACCAGATACTCATCATTATTTTGGCACCTCTGGTGTAGCTAATTGGAAGAGGCAACATCAGACTGGCAACCTCCAAACCTGTCACACCAGCAAAATCATTAGGAGGAGAGGGATTTCTTGCGTTCTCCAACGAGCCCTGAGAATCCCAGATCCAGCAGCCCTGCCCCAGCCAGCCAAGGATGTTTCCTTGCCACCCAGATGCCACCACAGAACCTCCATCTGGGTGCATGGTGTTCATCACCTGTGGGCCACACAGCTGCATGGTCTCTAAAATGCCTTGGCTTTGCTGCTTAACCAAAGTTGTGGGTTTGTGGCCAAAAACTCAAAGCAACCTTCTCACCTCTAAGCCTACTGAGCCAGCAAAACCAGGGAGCTGGGTGTCTGCTCAGGTCCCACCTGGGCACTGCCTTTCATTATCCTTCTGAAAGAGGTTTAACACCACTCCTCTGCAAAACATCTGGTTAGATTCAACCCTTTAAAAATTGAGTACTGGTCACTTTTCAGCACTTAAAAACCAAAATTATCACTTTTGTCTAGGACAAGGCTTCAATATATTCAGCTTTATTAGTGAGGTGCAAGAGGTGCACTCAACTGGCTCCTTCAAAAGAAATGCTGCAACCCCCAGCACACTTTCTAGCTCCCTCTTGGAACCACAAGTTTTACACACTAACATTTTCTACCTTTGGTTCTCAGTCCTTGGTCCCTAATAAAACTTGTACAGAGATGTGCAGCTTTCAGATTAATTTTCTACTGAACTATTCATTAAGTAGGTCACACTTGGGAGTGATGCATGTGCTGCATATTTTGCTGTCAGAACAAGATGGCCCCAATTACACCTTGAAATTCACCTTATGGATTTAAAATTAATACACGAGTAGCTAATGTAATACACGTGCATTGTACTACATCTGGGATTTTTGTCATCTAGCAGACCCTTCAGAGCAGGGACAGAAACAACATCAGCTGGGCTGCAGTATCTGCTTGTGACCAAAACCAGGGGAGAAGAGTGAAAGAAAATTTCAAAGTTTACCTTTCAGAGATCGGCCGTGATTCTGCTGAAGGACTGAAGTCAGGTAGTGAGGGGACGACGACCTACTGAAAAAAAAATTCAACAACTCAAAGCCAAGCCCTGATTAGGCAAGTGTACAAAGTATAGCAGACACAATATTATGATCACAGAAGGGTAAAAAAAAACCAAACCCATTCACCAGAGGAAGGCAAGCAATTTCTGCCGCCCTCAGTAGATGGCTTGACCCTGGTTCATAGTTTGTGTAGCACTATTTAAGCCATCACCAGCATTTGGAAAACACCTCCAAACACACATATTTAGCAAAAATCTTGTTGGCAAGAGGTAATGACTCACACATTTTATATTTGTGCCTGGAGGATTTTAAACAAAGATACGTATTTTTAAGTACATAAAACCTACATGTGAACAAAACATTAGCTCATACACTCAAGAGGACAGATAAGGACCAGTTGTGTTCATTTGCTTTTCCAAACAGTGGTAGGCAATCAACAGAACCAAAAAGTAATAGGCAAAAATTAAAAAAAAAAAAAAAACCAAACCAAACCAAGACACCTGCTGATTTTAAAGTTATCTGAAGCGTGACTGTTTTTATGATGCTATCCAGGGTGGTTTTTCATTATCAGACCAGCTTTGCACCTGACAAAGTACCCCTAAATCCTTCACAAAATAAAGGGCAAGTTAAAGTTTTCACATGTTTTTTTTTTTTCTGCTACACACCCAGCCCTAATTACTCAGTTTATTATAAATATATTAGTGAGCAGTTAGAAGTAACTACAACAAAAATAGTACACACTATTAAAATTGCATGAAATGTAGCAGTGTGCATCTTTTACAGTGCTGCTGGAACAATCTAAAGGGTGATGACAGAATTTTCGAGCCCAACCTGCAAGAGAAACCTCAGCTGAATGGGAAGAATGTGCAAAACTAGGGTTCACTGTCTGGTATCTTTTCTCATAACAGTCATGGAGCGCAAGGGGAACATCCAAAAATGGGTGGGGAAAAAAAAAAAAGAAAAGGAAAGCAATGGTCCAACCCAAAATGGCTGGCTTTGCAGCCCACAGATCCACTGTACAAAGAGATGCTGAACATCTTCATCCTTTTGTCTAAGCTCAGAGCCTTCAAAAAACATGTCCACATAAAGCTCCCTCGGAGCAAATTAATGCCTAGTATTGATTAAGACAAGCCATGCATAAGATATCTGCAAGATGAGGGCTGTGGATGTCCCCAGGGCTGTAACTCGTGTAGCACTAGAACCAGAATGCAGCCAGGGGCTTCACAATGACTTGTTGAACAAGCTGTGCAGAAATAAAATGCATCAGGGATGCCAATCATCTACAGTAATACAAATTTCAGTGTCACTAGACACAGATTACAGTTTTGGAAAGCTTCTGCTCAAAGTAACAGCTTAAATTTTATTTTAAAATCACACTGAATGATATGCATATTCCCCACAAACACACTGTAAAACAATCATGAACACCATCTTTCCCACAGGAAAATTCAGAGACTGTCGCAGCTGAATTCTAGGATCACTGTGTGGATAAATTTGGACAGTACTTCCAGCCTCTCTCCAGCTGTACCTCTGGGCTTCCTCTCTCTCTACAAGGCAGATCCTTGGGGGCCTTTCCCCAAAAGTAGGCCAGAATTTAAAACAAATCCAAGCACAGACGGGGAGGAAAAAAAAAAATCTGGTTTTCTGTGTGCGATGGAAAGTCACATAAATGTTTTTTATTATTGAAGGAAAATAAACCAGCTTTCATTAGGGAGCAGTTTGGTATCTTAGTATGTTGTTTCTTATTTTCTTGTACTCATAAACACAAGCACTGCAAAACCCTTCCCGTGTTGAAGTCAGTGGGAATTTTGCCATGTGGCTTCATTAGATCCAGGATTTCCTTGTAATTGTTGGCAAGTGTGACTAGTCCTTCAGTAAAGGAAAAAAAAATGTTACCAAAAACAACAGCTTCAAATTAAAGTCCTGATCTTCCAAGTGCTTAAGCATACAGATGAAATATCTCCTTCCTTACACCTAATTTCAGCATGCTGCATTTACCCAAGCTAAGTAAACCACACCTAACACAACTTCAGCTGGAGTAATCTTGGAGAGCCTGGAGATTTTAAAAGCTTAACTGGTCAAGGCTCTGAACACCCTGCCCTAGGCTGAGTCTGTCTCAATCCTCTGCACCTCTGGCAGACCAGACAATGTCCAGAGGTCCCTTCCCATCTGTATTATCCTCTACATTTTAAAGTCTGGCTGTACTAACACAGACAGAGTATTAAAGCTTTCAAGGACCAAACCTTCACTTGAGTTGTACCCAAAACCAGAAGTCCATACCCTTAGAGACATTAAAGCCTGTAAAAGCATTATCCTCTAGAGCCCAGTTACAGTCATTTCACTAATCTTTATTCCCATAAACCCCAAGCAATACCAACCAGTCATCTCATACCCTCCAATCTGATTGTTTCTTAATACTTAAATGTTGCAGGGTTCTTTTAGTAAAGCTCCCAATTCCAACAGAAAGTTGGAAAACAGGATACTTCTGCCTGCCTTGTTCCATCCCACGATGGCCCTGGGTTGGAGAGAGACCAGAGACCACTGGTTTTATCTTGTAGGTTACAAGCCCATGCCACACAAAATCTTCAGCCCCTAAGGCTTGCACAGGGGTGCCAGCTCCCAGGGTCAGTGTCCTCTTGGACCCTGAGAAACATCTGCTCAGTGTTTTCAGTCTTACATCCTGCCCCAGGAATCCCAGTTCCTCCTGTTTGTTAAGGAAACTCCTTGCAGTAACATTAAGGCACAGGGCAATGTACAGACACCTTAATTACCTCTTATCTCACCCAAATTCTTTCCTGAACTAGACAAACCAGCCACATGCCTCCCTCAGAAATGGGCTCACCCAACGTGCTCCTCTGCTCTCTGTCCTCCTGCCTCCACAGGCTGACCCAGCTGCTGCTCCTCTTCCTCTACTCAGGATACATGAGGCTGACTTCAAATTCTCCAGAATCTATTGCCTAATCTTAAACTGTGTTGGTAAGGAAGTCCTGGTTTCAGAAGTCTTGCATGCCCCACCTCAGAGAACGTTTATGGCAAAGGCTGTCTTTTCCATCCCTGCTGCAAAATGCTTCTAAAACAGCCTCAGAGAAAAACAACCATCTCAGAGCAGCCTCTCTCAGCACTCCAGACCCTGGAAAAGTTGATTATTTTCGACAACAGCACAGAATAGATACATTTTATATCCA
This sequence comes from Falcunculus frontatus, assembly GCA_013398115.1. Classification (NCBI taxonomy): domain Eukaryota; kingdom Metazoa; phylum Chordata; class Aves; order Passeriformes; genus Falcunculus; species Falcunculus frontatus. Next base: position 1,169,154 of record VZRV01006227.1, read on the forward strand.
GACAAGTGACTTGCAGGAGGAGACACCCACCTCCTTCAAAGAGCAGCACCAGGCACCACCCTAGGACAGTCCTGATGGACTGTGCTTGAAAGAGGATTTTGTTCCAGTTCCTAGGACTGCTTGCCCTCTTGGAGAAATTGGGCTCTCCAGAAAGCAGCCAGCACACCCCTGACCTCCTTCCTTTAAACTCTCCCACAGTTAACAGGAGACTTGGACACGCCCCAGATGTGCTATCTGGGAAGCCTGAGCTCATGGCATCTCCCCACCTCATCCAGCTGGTCTCACCTAAGGCCCACTCAAATTCTGCTCTCGGGTGGCAGCAGATAACAGCACTTCAACACCCTGTGCTGCCTGGAGCAACATAATCACATGTCCTGCTCAGAGGAGAACATTCACCTACCTGGGTGGCGACGCTGGCGGAGTATAAAATGCAAGTGCTGAGGAAAAAGGCTGTTTTTTCAGTGCTTGGACAAGATTAGGTTTATATTTTGGGTCAACGCACCACAAAGACCCTTTTCCATTCACCTGCAACAAAGAAATACGGCAAATTAGACAATCCAGGACCAGGCTGCTACAGTCCTTTCTAATTTAATACCCCCAAGTTGCAGCACAATGCAATGACTGCACGTAGGCATGCACCACTGCACAGCTGATGCACATCTGCACACGGTTCCATCGCCTGCATGGAAAGTTGATACTCCCAAAATTGAGAAAATGGTCCCCAAACCCTCATTATACACCATGGAAGCACTCATCTTGCAGGTTGGAATAGCATCTCCAAAACCCCTTCTCTAAAGCCCCATTCCCATTTGTCTCCCACATGCTGTAAACCTTATTTTAACACTTGTTAAACAGAGCTGTGAGTTTAGGGATATGTCCAGGTACCAGCAAACTGATCAGCAATCTTTTCTTTAACAGGTTTCTAGGTAAGAAACCAAAGCACCTTTCTCTTTGTCTAGATATAGACACGTACTCATTTAATTTTACACCACCCTGGAAAAGGATCTTGCTCGACGCCCAGCTACAAAATGGATTATTCACACTTTTTCAAAATCTGAAAACCTAATGAATGTATTTTTGATGCACCTAACAATGTAAGCACCCCAGTGCTAGTCATCCTTGATACTAAATTTGGTATGTTGAAACTTAAGCAAAATAAAGAACTTCTTGTGCCTCTCAAAGGTTTCTTCACAAATTTACTAAAAAAAGAACCTATTTTTGAGCCTTCTAGTTCTTGCAACTTAAAGAAGAAAATTAAATAGGAAATTTAAAACAATTCTATAATCACTGACCTGAGAGATCGGCTAAAAGCTCTGCACATAGCACCAGATTTTTTGGGGAAAACAGATTCTACAGAATGTAGAAAATGTACATGGCTGAAGGATGGGGCAACTGTACACCTGAACAGTAAGATCCTTCTAAAGGATTTTTGGGGGCTAAATATCAGAGCAGAAACCCAAGCTTCATGGAGAAGCTCCAGTGAGCCCACAGTTGCCATCTGGCCTCCTCCTGCCAGTATCACAGGGGGCAATAGCACCAGTTTATGGATGGATGCTCCTTGACTTACTCCAGATTGAAAAGGACTTACAGAGAATGTAAGTCTGTGGTTCTATTGAAGTCACAGGGGTTTTCTGAGAAGAGGAAATACCTTGCTATACCTTGAAAAGAAATAGCAAGCCAGGGAGAGCCCCAGCTGAGAAAGAGATGCAATGCTGCAACTGTAGCTGAAGCCACTGCCTTTAACAAAGATCTCTGAGCTGCTGCATCTCTCCAAGCTGTTTTTTTTAACCTCAATCTTCCTCATATTCATCTTTTCATGCTAAAACTGAGCACAGCCTGTAAGATACTTATCAAGAATCTTACTGTTAATTAATAAACAGCCATGGTAGCAGGCAGGATGATTTAGCCACCTAGGTACTAACGGGGCATCCTCCCAACTGGCTCTATCCATCATCTCAGTGACAGACTTACACCCTGATCCTTTTCCTGCACCTCTTCCAGACCCTTTCTCCAGCACCCCAGACATGCCCAACTGGCTTTTTTTTTGTCCCTCCCTTTCATAGTTTTGAGGCTGTTGCCCCCAGGGAGCAGCAGGAACTCCCCTGATCAGCAAACCGCTGCTCTACACTGTTTTATCTGCTACTTTATCTGATACTTCAGGTGAGCACTTTATCTTCATGCCTCATTCAGTTCAGCTGCTGGGGGCTAGCTTCCCTCTTTCATCTTCCCAGCAAGGTACTCCTCCAGTTTGCTGCCCTGACAACATAACAAGGATTTTGGGTGGGTATTGCAACAGCAAGCTGAACCCGGGCACACCCTGAAGCCATCCAGATACTGACAGATCCAATGCAACAGGCAGTAAACAGGGTGACTTCTTCTTTGGGTCATGCGTAATGTGAAACCACACTTCCACCCACCTTTGGAGACACTAAAAGTAGACATTGAGCAAAAGAGATGATGGGGCTGCTCCTGTGCTTTGCTTGCACCCGCTGCTTAGCAAAGACAGGCAGTAGAAGTCCAGTCCAGGTCTGAAATTAAGTGTCGTGTGTTAGGGGAAAGCCTACCACAGCTGGAGCTGGAAATGCCCCAGAACCAATATCCAGCTTTAAAGCAAGCCAGAACAGACTGTGCCATTTCTCCAAGCTAGGACCAATTCAGGACACTCTAAAATGCTAAACTGCCTTTGGAGGTTAGTATTTCACATCAACAGTGAGGCAAGTGTTGGAATGAAATGTAGGTGTAACTTTTACTGAAGATCTAGAGAAAAATCCCTCTAGAGTCAGTGAAAACAGGCCATCAGGCTCTTCTTACTCTGCAACTCAAAACAGGGGCAGTCATATGGTTCTGAGATTAGTTTTTGGTCTATCATCTTTTCTGCATCTTTCTAATGTTTCTAATTTGACTTGCAGGATTTTATCTAGGCAAAAATAAAGGAAGGCAAATAATTCCTACGTTTTGAAACACTAGAGCTATTTTGTAAAGACAGTAAGGTTCCAGCCCCCAGCATTTCAGGGCTGGATTACAGAAATGTGGGTTGGAAATGAAATGCCTCCCATGATCCAGCCTTATCCTTTATCACCACAGTCCCCCACCAGCCCAGTGAGTAAAGCTCAAGGAGCAACCAAAGCAGAGCCACTCAGCTGGTGCTGGTGGCTCAGGCTCACTGCAGACACACATTCCCGTGCTGCAGAGAGCTGTCCATCAGCTGCAGACCTGGGCAGCAGTCCTGGCTCCACCAGGTATGGACAGTGCTCACCAGCTGCATCCACCTGAGCACGGTGACCCACTGGAAAATACCACCTATGTGCAAGGAGGTGTATAATATGTTCACCAAAAGGTTTACCAGATAAAAGGCATTTCTTTCCTATCTCTCCAGGCTTATGGATGGGACCTGCCCCGCTCTTTGCCCAAATACTTGAAAAGCTACGCAGATTGTTTATCACCATCTCTGGACAAAAAAATCCAGAACAACCCAACCACAAACAAACAAACAAAAACCTAAACCACCACCAAGAAGAGGAGGTTTGTTGAAGATATTTAAGCCCTGTAACCCCCAGCCTCTAGAGGAAACAGTGGCAAGGCCACATCCATGCAAGCAGGGGCCTGCCAAATTGATGTTTGATGTGGATGCTGATCCTGCCTCCTCACACCTCTTCTCCTCAGTATCAATTAATGAATAATCCCCAATGCCATAATTGTAAAAACAAGTCTAGCAAAGAGCAGGGAGACTCTTCATGGCTTTCAGCCCCAAACCCCTTTTCACTTGAGGTCCTCCTGTGCTGTAGAGCAGATGCTGCTCCTTCAAAAAAAGCAATGTCACAGTGTAGGCACCTCTCTCCCTAACCCCAAGGCAGCATGACAGTGCTTAAAGAAAGAGCATGAGCTGTATTGAGGATCGCTGACTCACAATCACACCTCCACATCTCCAGGGGTAGCAGGGCCACAGCAGGAACACTAGAAGGCAAGCAGGTGTCCCTGGAACTGCTCCAGCATCACCCCCTTGCTGTTCACCACCACCACCATTACCAGAGACCCACTGGAAATCTCATCTGCCTGGCTGACTGCAGGCATGCTCTCGACTGCAGCTCTAGCAGGAAAGGGTATTTCAGCTCATGGGTCTGTCACCTGGGGTAAACCTTGACACACCACTCAGATACAGCAGCAGTGTGCTATGTGCACACAGAGCAGGCAATGAGATTTTAGCAGAGATGTGATGATGTCCACACATCCTGACTCCATGGCATGAGAAGTTCCTCCTCTCAACTGCAATACTGGCTCATGAGGCATCTCAAGGCACTTGCTTTCCCCTCAGCACCACTCTTTAAAAGAAAACCGTAACACACAATTTTTTCCAGTGGTCGAAGCAAGGACAGTCTTCCCCTAATCTCTGTTGGATGCTGTCCTAGAGCCCTGACCGCCTGCAGGTATTTAGCTGGCTGATGTAAATATACACACAAACAGAACAATCAGCCACAGCTGTGACCATCCAGAGCTGTGTCTGCAACATGATGGGGCACAGCCTGGTGGAAAGAGCTCTGCAGAGTAAGGGAGCTGGCGCTGAGGGGTCAGCTGTTTGTGCCTTGGATGTTCTGCTCAGATCTGCTCCAGCAAGGTCTTGTGGACAATGCCCAGAGCCATCAGGGCACAGTAAGCATGCTCCTGCAGCAACTCTTCCAGGTCAGCACCAGCCAAAATGAGTCCAGTGCATGTGTCCTGAAACTGCCTTGCAGTGCCAGCTCAGGGGGGTAAGTGGGGAAAAAATCAGATTTCCTTCAATGTGCACTGCCAATCCAAAACAAAATACCAGCATTATGCCAAAGGTGAGGACAGACTCTTCCTTCTTTTGCTGCCAGACTTCCAGGTGATGATTTCACAGCTAACAGCCAGTGGCAAAAGCCAGGGAGGTGTCACAGAGCAGCCTGCCCTGGGATGCAGGGGCACAGACCATCCATCCCCTCCTGTCAGACATTTAGATTCTTCCAACACAAGAGCCCAGATTCACCTGAAAGGCTTTAAAACCCTCCTCACCCTGACGTTACCAAATAAACCATGCTCCTCTGATACAACATGCCATGGACCTTTCTGCTTCCACAGGCACTTGGCATAGGAGAAAGCTGATTGCACGCTCCCTTTGAAGTACAAAATGCCATTAACAAAGAAAAAAATGGAAAAACCACAGAATTATCTTGCCCTTTCAGGGAAGCACTCAGAGACACAGCTAGCACATGGTTACATGCAACAGGATCAACAAAATGAGCTTGTGAGCAATTGCTGCTTGCTCCAAGAAGTGACACCTGAGGAGCTCATTCAAAGGGGTCTGCAGCATTTCCATCACCTCCCAGATGAACTCCCATGGAGTCCAGGCATGCTGCTGTGTGCCACGGACTCATTTTGCAGGAAGAATTTGGAGCAGTACCCTCATCTGGCCCTTTTCTAAGTGGGCCAGAGGGTAAAGATTTAACTGGTGTTTGCTGGAAATGAGGAAGCTTCAGCAAAGTTTCAGGAGGGCCTTTTTTGGGGTGGTTTTTTTTGGTAAGCGCAGTTTCTGTTCTTTAGAATCAGAGAGCTGTGCAGTTTCTGGAGCCCTGGGAAACCACTGACAGAGCACATCAGCATCACCTTGCTGGTAGCAGTGGGAGATATTCTGCATTTTGCTCTTCCTACTAGAGATGTCACATGGAGCAGCAAGCCATCCTCTGAGCAGTACTCATGGAGATGCCAGGGTAAGCAGGGGACCAGGCAGTCTCAAGCTCCTGCCACCCAAATGCCAAGACAACAGTAACTCCTAACCCATGAAGCTGGAAAACAGCAGAGCATTAAAGGGCAGATCCATAGACAGAACGAACTCATACCAATTTAGATTTCCCTTTCCTGCCCTAATTTTTCTGAAATTCATGTCACCCTCTTTGGACAGAGCCACCCAGGCCTTTAACAGCACTTCTGTCACCTGCAGCAGCGTGTGGTCCCTGCTCAGATCCACTCCTCCACACAGGGACAGCTTGAGCATCTCAGTTACCCCATTATAGCACCTGGAGCCATGTTAGGAGCCAGCCCTAACACTCGGCAGAACTCAGCAATGGTAGTTATTGGACTTGTCACATTGCAATAAAAAGTTACTTTTTTTTCAGGGCAAAGCTGCTGCTTGGGAAAAGAACACTCTAACAATTTAATGCAAAAGCAGGAATACTGAGAAGCAGTGGTGTTCGGTCCTATCAGTACAGGACAGTCCTCCCCAGTGCCCACTCAGCTCCAGGACCCCTCTCTACAGAGAGAGGCTGTCAAGCACTCCAAGCATTGCAGGCATTTCTGATAACAAGCCTGCTACCACCAAGTCTGACCTCCAAGCACAGGACTTGTTTGTTGACTTTCAGTATGTGGTTTGTTAGTTTAAGTCAGAGCCAGCACTTTGAGAAACAAGATGGGAAATCAGAGAGGGAGGAAAGAAGTCACTAGTAAAATCATACAAACCGGAAGAAGAAAGAACCTGTACAGAAAAGAGCATCCTTGACTTTAAGAAGTGTGTCTGCACCCCGCAGAGACACACATCTTATGACAGATGTTAAAGCATTGCAGTCCATTAAATGCAGGAATTAATAAGGTTATTGGAAAACTAGAGCTGTGCTAAGTGTAACAGGAGATCACAAGTGGAAGAGGCAATTTAATATTTGAGAAAGCTGTTGGACTGAGGAACACTGAGCCACATACATCCAGTGTGCCCACAAGCAAGGGCACCTTTCAGAGGACCAAAAGTGCACCCAGAGGGGAAACATCCCTGCTAGCCAAGCAGGGAAGCTGGTTCGCATCCCACAGTCTCCTCTGCTTGCCAGTTCAATTGTAGCTGTGGCTGTGCTGGAAAAGCAGGAAAGGAGGAACATATCCCAGAATTTCAGCACTGGAAAACAGAGAAAGCACTTGTTCAAGAAGCTTCATCAAGAAGAAATCCTAGGAGGGTTATCTGAAATTTCAGGCTGGTTACTGCAGGCTAACAACATTGTAAGTAAATGGAAAGAGAGTCCTTTGCAATTGCCTGTGCGCCAGATTTAAAAAGCATGCAGCACAGCTGGGTCTACCCAGGTCAACAACAAATAACAAAACCCAGTGACTTTTGTTATCCTGAGATTTCTCAGAAGCAGCATTTCCAAACCACCTCCATCTGCAAATAAAGTGTTAGGAGGCCATGGGGGGGG
>VZRV01006227.1:1176393-1264025 GCA_013398115.1 Falcunculus frontatus
GGGGGGGAACACAAACAAAACGTCCTTAAGAACAACAGAACCATCTCCATTTCTCCCTGAATTTCAAACTTGCTCCACCCTCCCTCCTGCCAGGTCTCACCTTGCCATGGCTTTTCTCCACCTTTCGGAAACACTTGTTCAAGGAGAGGTTGTGTCGGACCGAGTTCTTCCAGCCAGTGGGGGCCGTGGCAAAGTAGGGGAAGCGGTCCAGGATCCAGCTGTAGATTTCTTTAACTGGCAAGCTCTTGTTGGGGGACTGCTCAATCGCCATGTAAATGAGGAGGCTGAAAGAGTAAGGGGGTTTGGAAGTGGAGGATTTTTTCTCAGGGTTCTGGTAGCAGGATGGTGAGAAGGATGGCACGCTGTCACCCTCGATGTCGTACAAGGGGCTAACAATTGGAAGGCCCTCGCTGCCGAGGCTGAAGTTTGTTAGCAGGTTAGTACTTTCGTGCAGCCAGTTCAAATTTGTGAGCTCATCATCTGCTGAATCTCTGTCCACCACGGTGGCCTTTGGCTTGCCGGCGTCGCCCACGTCGGGCAGACTGCCCATCCCATGGCACTGCCGTAGTCCTGCGGCTTTTTCTGCTCCGGGCGTTTCAGCTTTCTTATCCGGAGTCATTCCAGTGACTGGACCCATTTAGCTTGACTGGTCTGCAACAAAGGAGATGGTCAGAAATCACTGCAAACCACCACAATCACATCCAGCAGGAGCCCACCAAAGCCAAGTGTGGGGCTGCACCATGCCCATGTGACTGAAGTCACTGGTGAGAACCAGGGTCCAACAGGAGCCTCCCAGTAATCTCACGGGCATGTGTTAACTCCCCTTGGTTTATAAGCAGAGCTTATGGGAAGCACTTGGAAACTGCTGTATCTATCTAGAAACACCAATTCAGACACAGAAATAATAGCTATTTTGATGTCAACATCTGAAACCTGGAAAAGACCTTAACAGGTCGGATCTAATCCATTCAGCTCTTACATTAACTCTAAGTTACTCGTATTATAGATAAACATTATATTATGTATATATGTATAATAACATTGTATTATATATTACATTATATTATATTATATATAAACTGCCCCTGTTTGGAAGTGTTTGCCTTTGGTGTCCAAAGAGTGAAAAAGGAACTGCAAAACTTAAATCAGCATAAAATCTATTTGTGGTCTCAGTGCAAATGAAGTCTTTAAAACCCCCTACAAGCCACAGTCACTCCCAAGTGCTGCTGCCTGTTTCTACCAGGGGAAGATCTGGCCAGCCTATCAGTTCATCACCTGGGTCCCACAGAGCTGCCTGGGTCCAAAAGATCCTTTTCCCCTCCTGCAAGAGCTTGCTGCCCTAACCTGAGCTTCCCTACAGAGCAGAGGGTGCTAGGACCAGCTCTCAACAGGAAGGGACCACCCACTGGGGCGGCAGCTCAGACCTGGTGCAGGAATAATGGCTGACCATTTAAGATTTAAAAAAAACCCCAAAACAACAAAACACTAAAAACCTAACCATAAAATTATTATCTATAAAAAACTGCCACCCGGAACGCACAGTCCAACAGGCTACCCATGCTTTAGAGGCATTACGCCAACAAAAACCATCTTGCTTGTAGAGTTTTAAAAGGGGTCTTCTAGCAAACTATGTTATGGGAACAGCTGGTTTTTTTTCCTGCTGATGTGAACATGTTAGAGCTTCACTGCACCCACAGCTTTGGCCAACACAGCTGAAGTACAGAGCAACAAAGCCATTGTACAGATGCAGGGTGTGTACACGTACACACACGTACACTATAGAAATAAGACACTCCAACTATGGATGCAGTTTACCAGCAAAGCTGAAGTTCATATTAACTGTAAAAAGGTCCAACAAAGCAACCAAACAAAAACCCAAGCCCCCAATCCAGTTCCCTGTCCCTAATGATGTAAGTGCTATCATTCTGGTTTCATGCTCCAGATCCCAGTGCCAGAGCTCAAGACAAGGACAGCTTCCATATCACATCTCACCAGACGGCTCAACGCAGTCACTGGATGTTTTCTTACACCAGTTTGTAGTAAACACTTGTCTCCCTGCCCTTGCATCTTCTCCTACAAAGTGTCCACTGCCAGGCTGTGCCACCCCCAAAGTCACCTACCCATCTCTAACCTGGCAGCTTTACCATGTGCATGGCAGTACACCGCCCAGCCTTCTTGTTTTACAAAAGGGGAACGAGATGTGCAGTGGAGGAGTGACATGATGACACAGAAAGGCAACAGGATAATTCACTTCATGCTCCCCAGTCCTGCCAGCCCCTGCCTGGTGCCAGGCAGTCATGAGGTGCACTTTGTGCCTCCCCCAGGAAACACACCGTGTTTTCCACCAGCAATTTATGCCCCTCTCTTCATCTGCTCATATGCTCTTGCACCAGCTATTGCAAAGCTGTGTTGACAATCGCACCCGCACCTATGCTTACCAGTAGCAGTGCTGGAAAACATCCATAAATTTTTTATTTTCTGTTTCTTATTTCTGTTAAGTACAGGGATGGGTATGATTAACTACCAGCTCAGTCAGTATTAAAAAAAGAAAAAAATTAAAGCAAAGTGAGCTGCTCAAATAGCTGGTCAAAAATAGCTCTGCTCTCCCTACAATTTACTTCTCCCCCAAGGCACCAGAGCAGATTTATATTGGCAGTCAGCAATGGCTGGCTTTAAACACAGCCATATATACATATGCTCATGTCACTTCTTCAATCCTTTCTTAAATTAAAAAAAAACAAACAAAGAGCTAGTGATAAAATTCATACAGTGAGACAAACCTCAACCCTGCTGCAACGCAAGCTGCTCTGTTCTCCTTATAATGATTAACTTTGCCCCCTTGCTCAGCACCTCTTTAGGCAGCTACACAGGAGCTTACACCTCACAGCCGTGTTGTGGTAATTTTAGCTCTCGGTTCATGTTGCATGAAATCTCCCTTTACAAATCTTCCGTCAGCATGGCAGATCAAGAACATGCACATGCTCACACACACATGCAAGCCTGAGGTCACTGTATTCATTTTTTAAGGGAAAGGGGGCAATAAAGTCTGTTTTCAACACAAAAATGGCCTGAGCATGCTCAATCTTCTCAAAAATATAAGGGAAAAAATGTAACAACTTATTAAGCCAGCACTTACAATCAGGTAGACTTTGTGATGTCAATGCACTATTTGTTTGCATGCTACTATGTTTTAGCAGAGAATCATTAGCATAATTAATGCCCTACTTGAAAATAAAAATTATTTGCAGGTAATATACTTGCAGTAAATAATACAGGTTGGTGCCATGTTTCTCTTAGCAGATGCATTACAAAAATCCACACATCTCATTACCTTCTTATCCTAGTTCACCACCTTATAAATCTTCTACATGAACACATCAGAAATTAATGGTTTTTTTCTAGAAAGGTGTAAAGGCCATATTAGACTATTATCAACCAATAAATAAGAAAAAATAAAATCACAGGAGTGACACCAGTGCCACTGGAGCATATCTGAAGGCACACAAGTGGTCAGCTTGTGTGCTCTCCAGAACCCTTGTTCATTCACACAGACCCTTAATGACATCCAAAATCCACATTTTTTTTCTCCATGTGTGCTCTGATTGCCTATAAGCGGACACAACTGTGAGAACACAGCTTCCAAGCTGTCATTTTCAAGATTGTCTCTTCCAGTATTTGGGGTTTCATGTTTTACATAAGGGTCACGGGATTCACCAAAGCTATCTTTGCTGTAAGCTGGCAGGGTTTTGTGCTCAGGGATGACCCAGCAGAAAACCCACATTAAGAGCAAGGAGAGCAAACTATGAGAAGGAAAGAGCATAGAAGCAGCTCTCCAGTGCAGATGTTTTGATAATTCCCATGGGGACAGCCCCAGCCCTGTAAGCAGAGCCAGAAGGCAACCTCCAGCCAGGCAAATGCAAAAAAAATATGCTTTAAGCACACCTCTGAAAAATGTGGAAGAGTTTGTGCTCTGCCCATGTGCTTTACCTTACCAGTGAGTAGAGAGTGACACAGCACGCTGCTGTTCACTGGTATCAACACTTCCAACTGGAAGCAGAGCCTCACACATGCAAATCCTAAGGAACTCAAGCATCTATCTCCTGTTAGTACCTGCGAAAGAAAGGACAACCAAAACATTTACCCCTCAAAGTATCACAGTGGAAGTGCACACCATTTTCCATGGTAATTACAGGCAGAGGACTATGATTCCAGGGTAAGAAGATTAAAAGGCTGCCAAGTCATCTTAGGTTGCTCAAATAAAAGTTAGGATGCATCAGAAGAGGGGTGAGAGAGACAACCTTCTTCCAGCAGTCTGATTTTTGGCATCACATGAAAGCCAGGAGCAGATCTCCCTGCTAATCCATGCCAGTCCAGCACTCAAAGCCCAAAGAGCAGCTCTTCGAGAGAACTCACAACCCAAGCAGCAGAGCCCAGGTCCAATGGGGCTGATAAAGGCTGCAGGTGTATCAAGGCAGCAGTCAGGTCCAGAGAAGCACAAACAGATCAGAGGAAACTCAGTGTCCCAAGACAAGGTAATATTTTTTGTAGGCTTCTCTCAAACTCACTGGAGAGCTAAGTTGGGGAAAGGTTATGAGCTCTGAAAGGTCCTCAGCCTAGCAGAGCACATCTGGGTTAAACCAGGTTTGCACGGCCCCACAAACACCCCCATCCATGACTGAATTTTGATGGAAGACCTTGAGCACTGCTACGTTCTGCCACAGGAGCCAATGCTTTGATGTGTGAGCATTTAATGAAGACAAAGTTGCTTTAATGAAGGCCAACCATTTAACGAAACTGGAAGTCCACTTGGGCATATCCTCAGGCAAGCAGGGAAGCACATTTATTTTGCAGCAGCCTTCTTGGAAGAAGTCTCAGCTCCGGCAGAATACAGGCCCAAAGGACAAAGCTGTGGCAGATGCCACCATCCCACCAAAGGTGACCTCCTCCAAACTCAGCAGCATTGCAGCTCTAAGTGTACAGGTATCATTTTAGTACCATGGCCACCACGCTTGGACTCATTGACCTGGCAAGAAAGGATTCGGCCTTTTTGTCAGAAGATGCCACAGCCTTGTCCATGCCAAGTTAGCCTGAGAATAGAGCTGCTGTTGCTGCTTGATCCTTCCTTTACAGTGGCATCAGATGAAAGGTGCCCTTTTGGCACCTGCACAGCATCAGTGCCCCAGGTTAGGACAACCTTCTCCACAACTAAATGCACCTCTTTATTTCTGCAGGACCCGCTGAGCAACTAGGTCGCCTCTGCTAATAGTGGGAAGACCTGGAGCCTGCCAGCAGCACAGTGATTTCCCTCCCAGTTTAAAAAATAGTAATAAAAAAAAATCTTACCATGCATTGCCCAAGTCTGAGGAGTTGAACATAATTTTAATCCAGGAAAAGAGCCATATCACACTTAGATTAATGACAGCAGCTCTGCACCTACTCTTTCCCCAACAAGCTGAGTGCAGCCTGAAAGCACTGTGTGCTTCACACACAACTTCTGTCCTGACACAAACAGGCTCTGTAAGAGTATTTAAGATGACTGGTACGTGCTTCTGCAGGCAAGCAACTACACCAATAGCAAACTCCTCTACTGATTTTTCATATTCCCTCGCATCTACAAGAAGCGTAAGGGCTTGTCCTGACTTAAATACATCAATGTGTGTTGTCAGAACAGCCCAAGAATTACACAAATAAATGATGGTCACTGCTCACCTACCCAAGCTGGGGATAAACTTTCAAGACACTGTGCACACAGCACTGGACCAGCTGTAAGTTTTTGCATCTTGGAGGAAGAGCAACAAAAAAAAAAATTAAAATCCTGGCACAACTAATGAAAAACCATCAATACAAAGCACCCATCAGCCTGACCAGGAGCACTAAAAGGATGACATCAAACCATTTTGCCCCCTACTAACTCAACCTTTCCCCAGCCTGGACCTCCTTTGTCTTGGGCTGCCCATGCCCTGCAGACCTCACAGCCCTGCTCGAGGTCAGCTGAGATCCTCCCCCCCAGCCCTGAGAAAGGCCTATATTTGATTATAACACTATATGATGTCACGTATCCAAGACAACTAAAGGCATTAGAGTCTTCCGAGGATAAAACCACCTCACAGCCATAGATTTCAGCAAGCTGGGACCCAGTGTCTGTGGAAGAGATGAACCCCTGGGTGACGAAGGACATCCAGAGATGCTCCCTGGGGCAGCACCTACAGCAGGCGGGGCCCTTCCCGCTCCTCCTGGCTTGCAAAGCAAGGGAAAATTAAAAATAATCATTTAAAAAAAACATTTAAAAGGCACTTATCACCTTCTCAAAGCCAGCCTGAAAATAAAACCAACCAACCAAAGGACCGGACAAGCCATAAGCTCAGGGGCTTCATTTGAACCTTGGCATTGGTGGGCTCAAAGGGGAAGAGAGGTTTTCCAGGGATTTGCAGAAATACTTCCAAGCCTCTCTCATGTCAGTTTCTCTCACACCCTGTGATATAATTAAAGGCAGGGTGGGGAAAAAAAAGTAATGAAAACCAATTCAAAGGTCCAATATTAAGAAAAGTTAAGAAATCCTGCAAAAGGGAAGGGATTAAATAAACCCTTATCATAGCCCAGGAAAGGGCAGGGAGCAAGAGGAAGATTTAATCTAATCTTTTTTCATAAAAGTTTACATTTTTTTATTAAATACACATATACACACACATTAAGTGAGTTTGTGTTTGAAACGAATATCTGAAAGGAAAATGATACATGAACTCAGACATGCCCTGACCTCAATCCAGACCCTGTACGCGGCCCAGAGGCTCTGGGACATTTATTCCAGTGCTGCTTTCAGAGACTTTGCAAACGTGAAGCCTTTCCAAAGGCTGCAGTCACTGTTGGACCTGGTTCCCTGTGGCTCAGATTAAAACATGCACATGAAAACAGTCTAACAGAGAAACTGGGATACAAAAAAAATTTTAAAAAAACCCAAACAAGCAGTGAAATCTGCACTGTTAAGAAAAACCTTTGGTGTCAAAAAAAGGGGAGGGGATGGAAATAAGTGCATTCAAGAAAAATGTTCTGCACCCAATAGTAGCTTATCAAGAGATGCGTATGGGTCATTTTCCTTAAATTCAATACTGTGCTTGCTAAGTGGACTAAAATGCAAAAAAAAATGTAAACCATTGATATGTTCACAAGTGAGCAAATGCCTTTGAGCAAATGACTTGCAAAATAATTCTGATGTTAATTCCCTTTCCAGGGTAACCCTTCCGTGTGTTTCTCCACCATCCTCTTGAAACAGAAGCGAACACAGCTACATTTCAGCTGGTGTCAGTACCAATTTACCAACACTAGAAAACATCAAGCTATCTTTTCCAAACAGATTCACTGCCTTTAAAGTATCAAAACTCCCGACTTCCAGTGGAAAACCAGCAATTTGAAGTTTCACCCCAAGTGACCCTTCTTACAGATTTAATTGGAAAGCACCACTGGAGCCGTATCACAAAACCACATTACCGGTACAACTTTGTGACTGCAAAGCTGTCCCCAGTTGCTGCTTCCCATCTCCTGCTCCCAAGGTTTTCCTCCAGAGCCCCGGGGAAGGCAAAGCAATGCTCTTCACCGTGCTGACCTCCCTGGCCAACTTGCTTTAAATTTTATTGCACCAGTGTTGAACTTGGCTTTCTGTTTAAACAAACAAACAAACCCTCCTACTTTTGACTACTCAACATCCCTAAATCAAACCAAATTGGCTGGTAACTGGTCGGGGATGAACCTCACAGACCAGAGGATGAGGGATGAGTGACTGCTGCATAGCAGCAAGCTTCCCAGCTCCTTCAGCTCTACTTCATGAAACTTTTCCAGGCACCAAGCTCTCTCCATATCCAGTACTCAGCTTTTAGGCAACCACGTACTTGCCCCAAATCTAAGCACCACAAAATTCAGTGACACTGTTGAAAAGAAAGCAAGCACAGGACCACACTTAAACTGGGAAACTAAAAGTAGTGACAAACTGCAAGATAGGAATGCACTGAAAATAACCTGAGAGAAGACGAAGACTGAGTGTGCAGAAAGAGTAGGGGTGGGACGTGATGCCTGCAGTAGTCAATTCAGTGGAGTCCCTAACATTCCCTAACCCTTGAGGAAAAAGTAGGGAGCTCTAAGTCAAGTCTGAATACAATGGGAAAAAATTTTGAATGTGCTAGGCAAAAAAATGGTCAAAATCCACATCACTGACTTTCAGTTAAGTGTTCCTATCTGCACAAATTCCAGGCTTCTCTTAAAATGGTCCCAGTGCCCCTGAGCAATCACTCAGTAAAACAGGTATTCCTGCCCTAAACACAGGTGCCAGGCTTCCCAGCTGCTGGTCACACAGGTCAGCAGCACTCTCCCAACCAGAAGTGACCCAACCCTCATGCTTCCACAGCCATAATGTTTTACAGGGAGCAGGCAGGGTATCAGGAGTCATAAAGATGCTGGCTGGAATCAGGCAGCACTTGTTCATTCCATGTAATTTATTACCCAAGCACAGTGAGCTGTCTCTTCTTGCTGACCTAAATTGTATTTTGGAAGCACCGTGGAACATCACCGCCTGCTTTTACCCAGCATGGTGAGGATGAGATGAAGAGCTCACCATCACCCAGCACGATCACCAAATCAGCAGGTGTAACGTGACATGGAACAAACACACACCTCTCACACGTAAAGATCCAGCCAGCAAAAAAGCGAAGCAGCATCTAATGGTTTTCTTGTGTCTTCTCCGGGAGCCAAGGCAGCCACTGGATCTGGAAGGAGACACCCCACATGCAGCCACAGGGACAGGGTTTGCAGCCTGCAAGCGAGCACTTGTCGAGAGCAGAGCCGGGCGCTGCCGTGAGTCACCCTGAGCCGCCACAGCAGCGACACGGCGCAGGAAGTTGCCCAACACCATTTCAGTTGTGGAACGGCAACACACACAGGGACGAGGGACTCGCTGCCTCCATCTACTTCCCTCAGGAAAAGTTACCACCAGTGCAGTGACATCCTACAGATGAGCTTACACAAAATGCTTTCATTTACCAGGAGGGGAGGAAACTCAAGGAGCCAAAGGGAATAACCCAGAAGTTGCACCGCTGCTAAAAGGTAGTGAGCATTCATCCAGACTGCTGACAGCCATTTACTTACGGGGACTAGAGGCTGCTTTTCATCCATTTGGAGCCAGGCAAGGAAAGCTGTGTTTCATACAGCTTGTTTAGCACCACAGTAGTGCAGTACAACTATGCCAAGGTGGGGAACAGCATCAAGAGATGCATGGCAGCGGTGGCTGTGGGCACACTGTCACTCCTCACAACACCCATCCTTTCTACCACCTCGCCAGCTATAATCCCTCTGTGCAGCTCCTTCTGATAAGGTATCACAAACCTGCACGTGGAAGAAGTCTTCTGAGTGCTGAGGGTACTTCCTCTCGTAAATATCTCCTTTTAACCCCAACAATGAGTAGGCAAGGAGAGACAGGAGGGCAGGAAGGTGGAACTACAACCCCAGTAAAATTAACATGAAAACTTCCGCTGCTGTTATGGGAACCAACAGCTCTGCATCAGAACTGCATGGCTTTCTCACCAGTTTAAACTATATCCATGTACAGCATCTTCAGATGCCAAACTATCCCATTCATCCGAAGTGTTTGCTTTTGCTCAATAGGTCAGGTTTTCAAGTCTACTGCACTGAGTGGACAGAGCCCATAGTAAATAAAGATGGCAAAAATCAGCCTGACATGTCTCTAAGCCTCTGTCTTCTTTCCAAGGCACTCCACTCACTTGCCAGGCAGTATTTCTCGTTCAGCAGGACCATTACACATCCCTCTATTTGCTCCATTACTTACTGGACTGGCACGTCCTGACACAGACAGTCGCTGGCAAGGCTGGTGCCTTCAGTCCTGAGCTCTCTAGAGGACACTGAAAGGCTCCTCAAGCAGAAATTCCTTGGGGGCTGGAGCTGTTGAGGCAGCACACTCCTTGGTTGGCATCCCTTTTAGACAGAAAATATCTTACTTCTGGGCTGAAAAATCCCTGAGGAGCTCCCTCAGCAGAGTCCCAGCAGCAGCACCCAAAGCAGGTCACAACTTCAGCCTCTGGTCTAGACACTGCCAACAAAGACATCAACCAAGTTTTATTCCAGCAAGGTCCCTGAGAGTGCTCAGAGCCACATGCCTGGATTGAAACAGGGCCAGTGCCTCCAGCTCCCTTCAAGACCTGCAGGGCAGCCAATGCAGCATCTCCACCACAGTCTGCAAGTGTAAACACTGTGTACAGCAGCACTGCTCAGTTTATGGGCACATCTGATAACAACAAAAAAAAAAAAAAACTAAAAACATAGAAAAGGCCTATACTTATTTCGGGCAACTCAAACATTCAAAGTGAGAATCATCATCTCCTCTCTGTTTCTGCAAAAGTTAAGTGGCACAGCTGGACACAAGTGAGCCCCCAGCAGAAGCTGATCTGCTGCAGCAGCACGCGGCTGAGGTCAGAGATAACATACCCTGGCTAAGTTCATCAGCTCAAGCCCTGTGCTGCACTAATTGCTACTACAGAGCTTTCAGTTCAGACTTGTGTCCAACTACCTTCTGCAGAGCTTGGGAAATGTGAGTTGGCACCTGCCAAGAAAAAAAACACAAAACAGCAACCTTCAAACTAGTTCAAGTTTCCCGACACAAGATAATGCCAGCTTAAATTTTCTTGTATAGATGTAGCATCACACCAGACTTTAAGGAGGGGGAAAAAACTCCAATCCAAAGAACACAACAGAAGTTAAATGACTGACATGTCAATATATTACAACCCAGCTATTACTAAATCCTTCTAAATGCAAGCCCACCGATAACAAGATCTGGAGAGTGTGTGTGCGCATATATATGTATATATACACATATATACATGGTAAATTATTATATATAAAGTTATTTTGATTTCATAGATTAGACACAAAGTGAATCAAATTGTCTTAAGCATTTAAGTCTACCATAGTTCAGCATGTTTAACTTCACATTTAGCATCCAGCGTCCACCCACAGGCAGGCACCACAGCGGGAACATGAGTTTATTGAGTCTTCTTCAAGGTTACCCTTTATTTTATTTCTTTGTTCTTTTTATTCTTTGTTTGGGCCTTGTCATAATCCAAACCCTTACCAACAAAAGCCAGTTTCCGCTCCCACAGAACCTGAGCACCAAGCACGCCGGTGCGTCCAAGCGGGAGTAAGGCAGGAAGGCAGTGGGATGCTGCTCCGCTGCCGCCACCAACTCATCGCCCAACTTCACCAAAAAACCCCGAAAAAGATGGAAAACTCCGAAGGGCCACGTGCAGATCCCAGCCTCACCTCGAGCACTTCGCCGGCCGTTTCCTGGATTTTACCCCAAAAGGCGGGAACCTCGGAGCGCCTCTCCCACACTGCCCCCACCTCGGCAAGCCACAGACGCTCTGCGCATCCCCGGGGTCTTCCCGCCGGTTCGGGGACAACGAGGCACGGCGGAACAACGCCGAAAGCGTCTTTATTTCACCAAACGAAGCGCCTGAGTTTGATGGGGGTGACCCGGAGGCGAGGGGCACGTCGGAGCCGCGCTCCCGGGTCCCGGCTCCGGGCTGGCCCCGTCTTCCATCATCCCAGCCGGGAGCGCGCAAGAAGCGCGGGTTTTTGCCCTGCCGGAGGGGCGGGTGAAGGGGTGGGGGTCACCCGAGTAAACCCCGCGGGCGGGCGGAAGCTCCGCGGAGCCACGCCGGGAGGAGGAGCTGCCGGTGCACGGCCCCGCGGGGAGGGGGTGCGCGGGGACCCCCCCTTCCCACGCACCGCCACCGAGAGCGGCTGAAGAGGAAGCGCCGCCTCCGCGCGTTGTCCCCACGCGGGGAATGAGGGGACACCGGTCACACCGCCTCCCCCCTCCCCCGGCACCGGCGGGACCCGCCGCCACACTCCCCGCGCTTTCCCCTTCCCCCACGAAACCCTCCCGGAGCGTCAAAAACAAAAAAAACTCATCCCCCAAACCCACGGAAAAGCCGAAAGCTAAACAAAAAAAAGGCGCGGGGGCAGCCCAAGCAGGCGTGGGGGCGCGGGCGCGGCGGGCGCGGGCGGCACTCACCGCGGTCATGAAGCCGTGCGGCCGGCGGCGGACACAATATGGCAGCGGGGGGATGTGTCAGGGAGCAGCTGCTCCCTGCGCAGCGGCGGCGGCACCGCCCTCCCGCTCCCCATGGCAACCGCGAGCAAGCACGGCCCCCCCGCCACCGCCTCCTTCCCGACCGCCTTCCCTCGCTCCCGCCCTCCCCCGGCGCCGGCACCGCCGCTGGCAGCGCCTCCGCCCCGCGCCCGCCGGGGCCGTGCGGACTGTGAGCGGCTCCCGGGCTCCGCGTCCCGCCACGAGCATCCGCACCGCCTCGGAAAAGTTCCCCTTTCCCCCCTAGAAATAACACAGTTTCAAAATTTTAAAAATTTAGAGATAGAAATACATATGCCTTCCTTGTAGTTTCACTTCCTTTTCCTCACCTTCTTTATATATATATGTATATCTATATTTTTTTTTCTTTTCTTTTCTTGTCCTCTTAACAAAAACGAAGCCACCGCCGCCGCGTTTGCCCTGCCTTGTAGCGCGTTGTCGTCCGCTCGTGCTTTCGGCTTCCAGCTTTCCAGGGCAAGAACTCGGCTGTTTGCTCAGCAGGGCTGGACAGCCCTGCACGCACTTGCAGTTTTACAACATCATAAAGAGGACCTCGGGAAGTCGCTTGCAGGGAGAAGTCTTGTTTCAGAGCTGATCTTCCACTGCAAAAAAAAGTTTATTCACTTTTCCAAGGTTGTCTCACCTTCTGAAGAATAAGTCTTATGCCTGCCTCATGATGACTTGTGGTAATTTTATTTATAAGGATCGAAGGGAATGCATTTCAAGGAAATTCCCCCACTCCACATTAGGAGGAACCAGTGGTTGGGGATTTTTTTTTATTTTAAACAATTTCAGAGAACAACCTCTTGGGTTTTTTAAGACTGAGGATATATCAAGCTCAGGGTTATAGCAGGCAGAATATTCTCCCAAGGGCAGAGGATCAAATCCAGTAGCAAAGAGGCTCCTTCCACTGCACCATGAAGCATGACCAGCTTCAGAAACAGAGCCCAACCACAGAGTTCTGCTCAGAATAAATTATTCTCAGCACCTTTCATTTAGCTCCTACCTAATTTCCACTGATTGAGTGCGTTATGATTCATTCAACCTTTTCTTTTTCCTTTTACAGCCTCAGAACTTAGCCAGGGCCTTCCTACCCTCTCAGCAGACAACAGAAGTGCACTTGTATTAATTATGTATCGCTAAATCCATCTAATGCTGAAAGCATCCTCCATTCCCAAATCATTAAAAATAGACCTAGCACTGCTGGTACCAGCAACACTTTGCCCACAAGAAGCTCTTTTGCCTAGATTCCTATCCCTCTGGAAGTGCACATCAGCGTGCCTTGTGTGCCTTCCACACCTCAGCTGCCTCTGCAGAGGGAGGAGCAGGGCCCAGCGGAGCGTTGTTTGCCCGTTGGGATCAGGGCGTGTTGCTTTGACTTTTGCCCAGCTGGGCGGCAACCTGAAAGAGAGATGTGTGGATCCAGGATCCCTCCAGCTCCAATTTATTATGTGTAAGGTTCAGTTTGGGCCACCAAAGGTGGTATCTGTTCTCAACCTTTGATTGCATTTACACCCTGGCCTTTAAAGTGTGTCTGTTCACAGATTCTTTCCACTTACCCCTTAAAAATGTAATCTGAGTTCGGTAGGAACTCACGCTTTCTCCCCCTTTATAGTTTACTGGAAAAAAACACCACAAAACTGAACAAGAATTAAAAAGGTAAAAGCTGTAAGTGCCCTGAAGTTGACACCCCCTCAAAGAAACAAAAATAAAACTTGGCCTTTGAACCAGCATTTTATTTAAACCAACTTGTAGCACAACACTTAAAATAAAATAAAGGGCTTCTACACCTCCTGAAAAACATTGTCACCTTTATCTTCCTCAGCCCTCTCTGCTTCTCAGCATACCCATGCTAGGTCTTTTTGGCTTTAAACCATACTACTTTTTTCCAAATCTACCAGTTTTTTATCAATAAAGACAGTAACCAAGATTCAAGGTTTTCTGGAGCACCTTCTCCATCTCCCCCTTATCTCCAAGTCCAACCACAGTCAACTTCACTGTGAAGCCTGGGAACTCACCAGTGGCTGCAGCAGTGCATCCGGGACAGGAGACAAAAGAAAGTCCAGCCTCTTAGAGAGGCTTAAACTTTCTGCCTCATGTCCTACTCATCACCATAAGGCTCAGTAGGCAAGGTTAACCCTCCCAGCAGTGCACGTATAGTTGCAGTGCTGTAACAGCTTGTCTGTGCAGGGTTAGAGGAACTGTAGCTGGCCCAGCCTAGTGGGGTGCAGAGAATTTTTGGGACATCAAGGGTACACTCACACCTCTCCTGATGTTTGTCTGTCCCTGCCTGTACTGATTCCTGACTGGCAACCTCAGTCAGCATCAGGATGCCTCACTTAGTGTCCAGGCAGATACCAGCTGATCAAGGGAAATGTGTTTGTCTCTGCTCAGTGTCCACACTAAATTTGATCCCTGCTTCCTCACCGTGATCCATTTTCCCGGCTGAACTCTGCATGCAATTAGTGAGAGCAAGAGGGAGCAGGTGGTGGAGGGCTGGGAGCAATGGCATCGGACAGAGCCAAGGCCACCGGCGTCGTCCTGCCGTGCATTTGATCACCTCCAAGAAGCTGGAGAGCCACAGTGTGGAGGATGCCCTGCCAAGGTGTTTTGTGCAGGATCCCTGAAAGCTGCTTGCTCCCACATTTCAGACTGAAGGCATGAAGTCATTTTTTCCTGCCATGTCCCCTGTCCCACGATGGAGGCCTGTAGCTGCTGGCAGTCTGAGCCCACATGCCGCCTTGGTCTCCCTCATGCGCCATCTTACTTTTCTACTCAGGGCACCAGAGCTGCTGAGGGAAACTTACAGCAAAACAGCAACCATGCAAAGCAGAACTCATCCAATAAACATGACAAGCATGTGGTGCTATTTTCCAACACAGACCTTTAAAATAGGTGGGAGAGACATTAGTCATGGTGCTCCGTGTTGGTCTCTGCACAGTTCCCAGGATGTCCATGCAGCACCTCCTGCAGCCCCCCCCCAGCAGGAGGTGTGAGGAAGATGGGCAGCAGAGGCCAAGGCAGGTGTTGAGGAGGTGGCAGGAGGTGCCTTCCATCCTACCCTTGTCACCTCCTGCTTTGAGCCAAGACAGAACCACGGAGGCTGCTGGTGCCTCCTGGCCCGGCTCCAGGCTGTCCTTGAATGTCCTGCCCACTGAAGGACAGCCGTGCCTGCTTTGCCAAGGCAGCTGTCATCACTGCGGCCCTCCTTCCTGCCTCCTGTGTGGTTTCTGCCAGAGGCTGGCTGTCCTCTCCCCTTCAGGGCACAGCCGTGCTTCTGGGTGACTTGCCATCACCACAGGTGGCTGAATGCAAGAAAACAAACAGAAAAACACAAAATGGTTTTGTTGTTTGGGTTGTTTTCTGCTATGTGCAGAAAATCGGCCCTTCCACCTCTCCCATGCCGGGGTCAATATCCTCAGATCTCCACTCTTATTTCAGTGCAAGATATGGATGGAGAAAGGCATCCTGGGAGGAGACTCTCTGAGCACAGAGGACAGTCATCCAAATCTGTTGTGTGGGAGACAAGCCCACTGGCAAGATAACACCTGCCTCCTGGCAGTTGCAGTTTCCTTCTTTCGAGAGGAGAGGGCACAGTGGGGACACTCCCAGGGTTGCATCGGCCAACCTGTGCCACCCAGCACCACGAAAGCACCTCCTCACCCAAGCTGTCATCTAAAGCTCAGTGCATGTTCAGTGCTCTTACGTTGCACCCGAGAGTGTGGAGAGCAGGGAAGGGCAAGAGGGGAACTGCTACAAAGCAGAGGGCTGGGTGCCAGAGGGGCAATGCCATGGGTGTGTGCTACGAGAGCCAGCGAGTCCCAGTTTCTGTGCTGGGATTTCTGCCACACATGTGAACAGTCAGCCAGGCTTCATAGTGTCTCAGCACTTCTCCTCATGAAACCACAAGCCCTTTGATCCTGGTGACCTACACCTGGTGTATCACCCTGTAAAAAGCTGGCATGAGAGTTTATCAGGTTAATCCATCCGGGAAAAGCATTGTCTCTTCCACGGGAGCAAACCAGGCTTCTGTTCACAGCTCTGGCTAACTTTTCTTTCTGCCCAGGGATGCTGTGAGAGAAATGCTGGCCCAGCACTGGTTGGACACCTGCTTCTTCTAGGAATTCTTGTTGCAAGTGGCATCTCTGATTTACGTTGACAGCCCCGTTTGAAGTAATAACTTCAAAGGGACTTCCTATTTCTCCAGGTTGGTGTGTCTGCCTACTCAGCTCCCACACCGTAACTTTCTGCTTGCGGTTTCTATCTGGCAATGTCTCCTGCTTTGCTGTCTCCTACCACCAGCCTAGTTTAGCATTCGACCTCTTCCCTCGCCCTAGGCAAAGCCACGAGGGACACTGTGCAGTATGTGGTTTGTAGCATTTCTTCTTCCACCATCCTGCTGCCTGCCACGTTTGCTCTCTCTCAACTCCTTCCATGTCCTGAATGGGAGTCGGTGCTGAAGTTCTTGTTCTTGTTGTAACCATATACAGGCATGTCCACAGTCATTCATTTTAGGGACTGAATATGCCCTCAACTTTTTCCTTTACTCCTGAACACCTCCTCCTAGGACTCTGAGGGTCTGTTAACATCTGCTGAGACCCAGCTTTCTATGAACATTTCACCAGTGCACATCCAGACCTCAGACAAGCAGGTAAACTATAAAGGAAGTTGTAGGAGTAATGTTACCTGTAAAAATTAAAATTTAGGTGATTTCTCGACCATACAACCACTGATTGGAAAAATGTGCAGTGTTGGTTGCAGTATTCCTCCCACACCACCTGTCACATGTCCAAGAACTTAATTAAATGTCTTGAATTACCATCAAAACATTAAGACTTTTCAATATCGGATCTCCAAAAATGTTTTAGAGCTAAGAAGTTACCTTTATTAGAAAGAGTCTGAGAATTTTGCTACTCTGGGAAACACTTTCAGTGGGAATATCAATCCTAATTGCACCTGGTTGTGTGGTATAGCTTATGCTAGCTTTGTAAATGATGTAAGCCTAAATCTGCATGAGATGGTTCTGTAAAAACAGAATAGTAAATATTTTTTCCAGTATGGCTGTGTAACTTGAGGGTGACTTTTTTTTTTTTTAAATCTTCTAAATAATACAGCTGGAAAATACACACAGGGAGGTCAGACAAGATGCAGTCCTGTTTGAAATCTTTTGCATAAGAACTTACTCAAGAATGGACAAATCAATAATGGAGCAAAGCAAATGTGGTCTACCTTAGCAACACATCATATATTTAGCACTGTCATCCTGTCACCTATTTACTCTTTAGCAGGAGGAAGTTTGTCTGTAGACTTGCTATCCTCAACAAAAGATGAGAAATAAAATCAGCATCTTCACTGTTGGAAAGAATTTTGGATTGTTGAGAGGTAACTTACCTCCCTCTCTTTATGGATAATACAAATACCTTACAGAAAATAGTAGCAATTTACTAAATAAGACCAAGTCAATTGTTTTTGTTGTGCACAAACAAAAAGATTCACGCCTTTTAGTATCTAGCCCACTATGTAATGTGCCAAGCTGAATTACCCAGAGATACTTTGTTTTGAAAGAAGTGCAGAAATCCTGCAGGTTTAATTGCCAATAAATCAGCATGACCTCCACTCCCTGACACTTTTTTTTCACAATGATCTTTTCAAGCAGAAAATGAAGAGACTGATTTTTACAGTGTGTGCATACTGCCTTCGGAGAGATAAGAGCAGTGACACACAGGCAGGTTCCTCCATTAAAAGCCATCCAAGATAATGAAGGACTCAATCAATGGTGTGTTCTGTTTTCTTTCTGCTTATTTTCACCTTGTGTTATGGCACTCTCTTTTTGTTGTGATTAGGAGAATACTTGCTTGTTTAACAATTGGCTTTCAAGTTGTATTCGGCAGTACTTGAAATGAATTTACTTGTGGTTCATTTTTATGCTGATGCTTAAAATTTTAAGACAAATGACAGTAGTTCAAATTCTCATCTGAGGTTAAATATCTGACTAAGGACTTGGCAGCTTGAAGAGAGCTTGAGTACTTTTAAAAGAAACTATTTTGATTTCAATGCAAAATACTCATTAAGGTGCCTCTCAGTAACAAAGTTTTATGGTTTTACATTATTATTCAGAAGAAAAGGTACAATTTAAAGCTCAATGAAAAACCTGAAAGCTACCCCCCAATCTTCCTGCACGTTATAAGCTTTACTTCTCATACCAGCTTTTGCTCAGCCTATCTTTAATACAAATATCTTCAAGCATTTACAAGTGCTTAGCTTCAAAACACCAACTGAGGCAGCTGGTTATTATAATCTCCTCTAATACAGATGACTTCATACAGGGGGGGATTGGGAGGGGAACAGCATCTCATCACTGTACGGTGATAGGCTGGGGTTCAGCATGTCTGAAATAATCCCCACAGAGATTTGCTTTCATCCTGCCATCAGGATGTGTTTCGGCTGAATTAGGAACAGCGCTGGAGAGCTGTGGCTCTGCTGTCGGATGTTTTTGGGCTCGTGTTACAGGTGATGCCATCCTCATGTTCAGCAAGAGGAATGCACAATCTTTCCAGGGCTGGGAGGACAGCTTTGGGACCCGCTCTCTGAACACTTACAAACTGAGGAGCACCTGGCATGAGACAAAGCAAGGCAGTGATCAGCCTACCAACTCCTTGTGTCTTCCTCGGTACTTTGTGAAATGCTGCCCTGGTTTCAGCTAGGACAGAGTTAATTTTTTTCTCAGTAGCTGTTGCAGCACCGTGTTTTGGATTTGGAGTGAGAATGGTGTTGATAGCACACTGATGCTTTGGGTTTTGTTAAGGCCCCTTTATCCTAAGTCAGGGACGTTTTCCTTGTCTCACGTTCTGCCAGTGAGGAGGTACCCAAAAAACCTGAGAGAGAGCATAGCTGGGACAGGTGACATGAAATGACCAAAGGGATATTCCACACTATGGAACATTATGCCCAGCATATAAACTGGGGGGAGTTAACCAGGAAGAGGGGATGATCTGGGTTCAGGAAGGGAGGGTCTGGCATCTGTCAGCAGATGGGGAGCAATTGCGTTGTGTATCACTTGGTTTTTCCCTTTTTATTGTCATTATTATTATTATCATTTGCAATTATTACTGATTTTCACTTTATTTTTGATTATTAAACTGTTCTTATCTCAACCTATGAGGTTTACTTTGATTCTCCCCCCCCATTCCACTGTGGTGGGTAGGGGGAAGAAAAGGGGATTGAAAAAGCAGTTGTGTGAGAGTGGCTTTATGTCCAGCTGGGCTTAATCCACAACCAAAGCTTTTATGTCAAGAGATTGCAATAGAGTTATGCCATCACTGGTATCGATGTGTTGGCTCGGGCAGTACAAGTTACCAGTTCCAGTGACTTCATGATATCATAAGAGCTCATAAGAAGAGTAGTGTGGAGTTCTGATGCTTCCCGTCTAGGGCCAATATGGTTTCAGACTCCAGGTACATTGTAAATTGTGGGTTTGCAGCCTGGTTCAGCAGGGGATTTACCGTTTGTCTGAATCTCCCCCCATTCCTGAAGTTGCTTGATAATTTCTCCATAAAAGAGAAACTCAGGAAATGTGGTCCTTGTATAAGGCAAATAGCAATGGCTGGTTTGGTACAAACCAATTCTCAATGAATTTTTCAAGCAAGCTAATTCACTCTCACATGGATGATATTCCATCATCAAGTGAAAAGTCACAGCCTTTTCCAGTCAATGATTTCAGACAGGCTCCCTGCCTGGAAATGTTAGAAAGATAATGGTCAAGAACCTTGTGTCTGCTTGCTGCACTGCCTCTGACAGTCAAAATCACATTTTTGTTAAGCTTTCTTTTTCAGGGGATGAACACTGAAACCCTTATCCCCACGTGCTGGGGGCTGGCATGGCTCCTGCTGGCTGTGTCTGAGGGGCTGACTCGGAGAAATGAAATGAAGGGATACCAAGCAGATAAAGATATTGACCTGTGACATTGCCGTCACTCAGAGTATAAAAGGCACGGGAGAGAAGGGTGATTGAAATGGCTTCTTTATTCTGTGGACAAAAAATACTATTTCATTCTTTTATTGCCTGGGCAGGATGTGCTGGGCAGAAGGATCAACTGTGTTGAAACTTCTGGCTGTGGAATAAAATTTGTCCTCTTCAGTGCACTGATGCTGTGTGTAATCTCATGAGTCAGAGCAGGAGATGGATGAGGTCTTAGAAAACAATCTGGACTCAGATGTCCTGTTGCTTATGGTCTTATTTGGAGAGAAGAAAGCCTGTTCAACACCAGCTGATGCATTTCTCTGTGGCATTCAGGAAGGTGCCTTCCAGTTGATTAAGGGCAGCATAATGATCATGCAGCATTTTGTTTGGTTGATATATTAATGTACTTACTGCAGCCAGCAAACTGTATGCCACTAATGGTCCTGGTTGAGAGTAGGAAGCCTTTTCTCTGGAAGCCAGTCCTTTTAGGCACACTCACAATACCCATCACTCATGGATTATCAAGGTTTTAATCCACTTCGCTATCAAAGCACCAACAGCTGGCTTGCCAACATTAAGCCTGTGGATCCTGGACGTGGCAGGTATCTGAGGTAGTTGTGCCAATAATGACTGGTGGTGTAGACCTCTACACAGGCTGACACATCCTGCTGGGGAATGGCCCTTGAGATGCTCGAGTGGCATTTCCACCCTTCAGCTGGGTGGCTTTGGCAGCTGCCGCAGCCCAAGCAGGGCTGGCAGGTCCCTCTCAGCACGGGAACGTGCAGCACAGCACCTCTCAGACTCCTATCACCATGGCATCCAGCTGCAAGCAGCTGATGGAAGCTCCCCAGGGATGTTTCCGTTTGTGAATGGGAATTTACAAACTGCTAAAAAGCAGATGAAATAGAGGATGGGCTGAACGTTGGAAGGACAAAAAGCAACTCTGTGCAAAACCGTGTGTCCGCACGTGTACGTCTAGAAAATGTCCTGATCCCCATCTGAGGCTGATTTTAGTCAGGAACCAAAGAATAGTCATCCTGCCTCTCCTTCCCCAGGGTATTATTGTTGGCACTCTTTTGGGGCAGACAAAATTTTGGTGTCCAGTTAAAGATTGTCCTTAAACCCTTTGTTTTGTTCACCAAGCACAGTCTGTGTTGAATATGCAATGGAGAAAATCCACAAAAATGTTGTTTGAAATTCATTTATAAGCCTGTCATTGCCCTAAGGGGGCTGTTTTGACCAGAGGTGCTCGGTGCAGGAATGAGACCACAGAGTTCATTAAAATGTCAGGAATTAGCAGTGTATATTCTCCACATTCTGTTACTTACTTTTCATTTGTACTTTTAAAAAATGAAGTGTTTTGCCCTTGTATGAATCTGTCAGGGGAAAAACTAAGAGGATTGAATCAGAGATCAAAGGCAAATAAAAAAATGACAGCTCAGATGTAATTGCATCTGATAACTCGGACATGCCTGGTGAGGGGCTCCTAAGCCCAAATCCAAGGTGGGAGATGGGACAGGGTGGGAAGAGACATAGACTGTCCTCCAGTGCATAATCTGCAAGGAATGCCAGTTTTAAGAGGCCACTTTGCACAGGGTTGGTGCTGGGGAGGAAGACCCAACACCACATCCCAGTGAGCTTGGTCTCTGAGCTATGGAGCCCCTCACCAGAAGGCATTTCTCCACATCTAATCTCCAATGTCTTCAGAAAAAGACATTTGTGTAGTTTCACAACAAATACTGCTTCTACATCCTTGGGGAAAAGCTGTGGTTTTATGATCGGGATTTCCTTTTCTTTTTCCAGTGCAAGGTTAGGTTTTGGCCAATGAAGCTGCCTGATGAGTTTTGGAGAGCTGAGTGTGTGTCTTCTGTACCTGCAACTGCTGGTGCGGTGGTTCTGCACTCTGACTTTGACAGGCTATAACAGCCGTGATGTCCTGATCTTTCTTTCACCTGTAAAAGCCCAAATCATTCAGAACTGTCTAAAACTTAAAGCTATCCAGGAGAGAAAAGTTTTCTCTATCTTCTGCCAGTCCCAAGGCTTGAGACGATCCAAGGTGGAATTAATATTCCTTTGATCTCGCTGCTGCCATGTATCAGATTTCCCTAAAACGACTGTAATCAAAACACTTATCACTGAACATTACACTTAACAAGCAATTTCCGCATTTGCATGTAGCATTGGTTACCACTCAGCAGCAGTTTACAGCTCTGTAATCATTGCAAGGAATTTTCTCCATATGCCACTGAAAATATCCAAGGTGATGTTCCTGAACCGGAGTGTTTAACTTATTCAGGGTTACCCTCATAAAAGGCTTTCAGAAACACTCTGAGTTACTGATTGTATTCCACCTCTACATTTTCTTTGTCTTTTGAAACTGAGATTATTGTATATATGTATGTGTATATATTTATTTTTTTTAATATGTGTGAATATATGTGTCTTTTGTATACACATAATTTAATTGTACATATATAAAATTGAGCTGTAAGATTGCACTAAGTATTCAGTATAAATCCACTTTGTTATAGGTGTGTGTGGAGTCCAGCAAAAGAATGGGCTATGTTCAGGTTAGAATATCTGGGGTTTCAGCAAGGTGAAGAAGAGTAGTGACAAATGGCTGGGCTCAAGCACAGTGATCCTCTATGAGTAAATGTTCTGGGATTTTCCTGGGCATCTTGCTTGGTTCAGGATGACAGAATCTGCCTCAGAACAATTTCTTTCCTTTCTGGATTCCGTGGGAACATCTCCAATTGGGTGCACAAAGTCAAAAGCACCTTCTGCGCACCTATTTCCAGTATTTGATAGGGTCTGCCTCTGCCAATGCAACAGGAGGGGCTTTCCCTGCCCCTTCCAAGGAGGCAGAAGGGACCAGAGTTCAGGCTCCAGCACCTTTTGTCCCAGTCAGCCTAAGCTTATGGTCCTGGGATGGCTACTGGAGAACCTTTGAGAGGACTTTCTCCCCTGGGACTGGAGCAGATGCTATATAATCCATTGTAACTCATCTGCAGAGAAGCAGCTGCCACTGTGACCCCACTTTGCAGAGCACCTGCACTTCCTGGCAATCCTGCTGGCAAACCTGCAAGCTCTGCATGTTCAGAGCATTGTTTCCTGCCTCATTTCCCTGTTGTATCTCTGTTCTGAAAGCCACTTCTGATTTACAGCAGCATAGCTTGGACAGTGTAACTTAGATCAAAATCAGGCTCTGAGGCATACACCAGCTATTCACTTCCATAGACCATTACACTTTATCACCAGAAATCTTTTAGAATCATATGATTTGGAGAGTTATTTAGAAATCAACAGACCTCAGCACTACAGCCCACTGGAGGGTTGTGCTGTGGGCAAAGAGAGGAGGATTTTCTTAGACGGTGCCTGTTAATCTTCCCGAACTATAAATGCTTCTGACATGCACATCTGTGCAACAGCTGGCAGGGATTACTGCCTGGACCCGATTACAGCTGTCCAGTGGACTCATACATTCTGGCATCTGCATGGGGATGGCCTCTGACATAGCTGAGGATCCATCTATTTCTGTTTAATCCACAAATAAAGGACGTTGCATTAACAAAATTTCATTGCTTGCCTTTCTTGAGAGGGCCCAAGGCCTCCAGACATTGCAGGTGCCTTGGCCAAAACCTGGGGGTGGAGGAAAGCCTCTAACCCACGTGGAAAGCACACAGTCATCCTGAGAGAGTCAGTGGGGAGATGAGAGCCTGATGAGAAACATGGTGAGAAACAAAATAAAATGCAAATCATCGTTAACGTTTCGTGTTACGTTGTTTGACATCCGTTCTGGCACCGACCCCTTTGCCTGAGAGAAAAACATCAGACAAACTCAGGAGACAGAGAGAAAACCAAGTTTTTTTAATTATCACAATGAACAAAAACTGCATTTAATTCTCTCTGAATTGATGTCTTGCTCAAATCAGTTTTGACTTGGAAACATGGAAGAAGATCATCAAGAGGACCAAATTAATTATTCCACTGGCATGTCTGAGGTGGTATGAAACCATGCTGTTGTTTTTCCTCTTTACTGCAGCTTGGATTTTGGAGCTTCAGTCTATCAGAATGAAGCATAGAAACTGCTACTCCTTACTTGAGGGTTCATTTGATTATTCTGGGAACTCATGGAAGGTAAGTTAGACAAACTAAATTTATACTGCATAACTTCTAACCTGGAGAAGCATTGCATGTGAGTAAAATTACAATGACTTTTAGGCTAGGCTTTCATGTAGAACTTTAGTCCTAGATCTATAACTACGCCCACCAGCAGTAAGCAATTTTGTTCTTTTAACTTTGAAAGATCACATCTAATTAATTAAGATGATGAATTTACTTAATGTTTAAGAAAAAAAAAGCCAGTCAAATAATGTTAAAACTTATTTTTAGTGTTATTCACTGTTCCTATACCCACAGGTCTGAGCCACCAATAAGGCAATCAATCCAAATCTCAATCACCAGCAAAGCACTTCATGTTGCCAAGGATCCACACATGAAGGCAGCAGTGTTGCTCCAAACCCTCCTGTTCTGAAGACTAAATCATTAAGCACAGAAATGCGATAATTTGTCCTCTGCAGAGGCAGGATCTCAGCAAGAGGTGATTTCTGTGATCCTGTGAGCCACCATTGAGAGGCTGTGTTTTGTTCCTGAAAGCCACCGATGAGGTGACAAGGTGGCCACGGTCACTCCAGACAAGGACCCTTCTGGCCCATAATTCTGTGCCCAGCCCTGGCCAGAGGTGGACAGTGGGGGAAGGGCAGGAGCAGCACAAGTGTACGTGATCCTCCTGTCCCTAATATTCTCCCAACCTCTCCTTATGCTCAGCTTGGGGGCTTCCAGAGCCTGCTGCACTTTGTCATCCAGTAACCAAAGGGTCTCTCCTCCAGGCGCTTTGCCATCTTCCCTTTGAACTCATGAAGCACCATCCAAACACCACCCTTTGGAAAAGGCTTCCTAAGGTCCTCAGGTGCACCACTGCTTTCGTGGAGCACCACCTCCTTTTGTCCTGACCCTGGTTTACTTGTTTATGTCCATATAAATGGGTAGCAGTAGAGGGGAGGTCACCCCATTCCCTGTACAAAATTCCAACATCTTTCTTTGTAAAGACCATCTCTGTGTGACAAAGGCTGGCCAGCTCCCCAAGCACACTGGCAATAAAGTACTCTGATCCAGAGCAAAATTTTGCCCTTTGACAGAGGGGAACTAGGATGAATTGCCCAAGAGATGGAGGCAGGTGGCCATGCCAGGGAGCAGCTTGGTGGTGGGTGAGGTGACCCAGGATTGGATCCATGACCAGATGGGGGCATCCAGCAGGCACGTGAGGAGCAGCCAGGGATGGGAATGGGGTGCATGGGGATCCCAGGAGCCAGGAAACGGGTGCACTCAGGGCCCTGGCAGCAAACAGCAAAGGCCAGATACACTGCTTAGGGGTTTTTGGCTCGTTTTCCACCTTCAAGAGGAAGGAGGCTGTGACAGGAAAGTAGGAATTAATCTCCTGGCTCAATCTCAAAGTCCAGTCTGTTCAGCAATTCTGATGCAGACTAGTGTTGGATGCTTCCCAGGGTGTAGAAAAACCTGTGTTTTTCATCCCAACACCAGGAGTTAAACACTGGCTTCCAGGAGGCCATTCAAGAGCTTTTTCAACTTTATTCTCATTTGGTTTAGCAACAACAATAGTAAAGCTGGGTATTCCTGATTGCACCCGCTCCCCTTTGAGAACGGGAGGCAATAGGAAAGCGGAACTGGAAACGATTCCTGTGGCTAAAATCTGCAGAACAGAGGTGAACTGTTGGCTGAGCCAACACGGGCTTATACAGATATCTGAGAGCGTTCTGGGCAGGAAAACTCTTCATCTGGGAAACAGGAAGACCCCCCAAAAGGCATTAGCAAACCTTTTTTAACTTCCTGATCACATAGCTGTGTTTACACCACCCGCGTTATTTATTGGCCATGTGCTTGACAAGCACTCACCATGAGGAATACTAATTCAAAGTGGCAGTAAATTTCAGGAGACAAGCAATTTTCAATCAACATTTTTTCAATTAATATTATTTCCAGCCTTGCCTAAAGAGGGGGATCTGCTTATATGGAGATTTGTGTGGTAAATAATTTACTTTGTCCATGCTTTTGTTTCAAATATATAAAAGAAACACTTCTGTTTAATTTTCTACTAAATCCAAATGATATTTTCATAAGCTAATGAATAGTATCACACCTTTATATACTTGCTGGTTTTCTGATTTCTCTGTCAGAATCTCTTTATATGAGGCCTGAAGGGAATAATATCACTTGCTTTGACCCTGCAGCCAGTTGCCAAAGGAATGTATAGTGAGAATAAAGCCAATTAGGTATTAAGATGGCCTCTCCTGTTCTGCCGGGGACATTTTTATATTCATACCGAATGTTTCTGACTCTCAAGTCATTTGTAGCTGCACTCATTGTTTTTCACAGCTTCCCAAAAGTGAATGACACAGCAGCTGGGGCTGGCTCCAGTTTGGGGGAGCAGGAGATGTATTTGTCAGTCAAACGGCTGGAGTTACAGAAGCGTGGATCAAATCCCTGTCCACGGCACATCATCACCTCAAACTGAGATCATCACACGGAATTGATTGATGAGGGCACAGCAAAATCAATCCCCTGTATGCCATAAAGGCTCATGCGAGGACACGTGTGATGTGGTATTTCACAAAATTGCATTTACGCATGACAGTAGATTCCTCTGCTTATGTAATCATTGTATTGGCATTCACTGCAACCTACTTGCAGGAGCATATTTCGAATTTTCAAAGCATGGCTAAGCTGGCAGGTGCTGTGTGAGTCAACATCGAACTGCAAAATTGCATGTGAGTGATGTCCTATCACACGTGAATATCGGTGCTATACAGGGACAGGAAAAAGCCTTTACGAGGTTTAAGTTAAGTACACTCTAATTAAAATTAATTATGGCAATGATCTCAAACTGGATGCAATCACAGCTGATGACTTTGTTCAAAAAATGTGGGGAAATTTCAAAGCGCAACCCAGAGTTTTAACCACTGGAGATGTCCTTTTACTTGTTTTTGCAATCAGATTTTCAGCTTCTCAGGAAGTCCGTAAAACTTTGGTTTTGCTGATTATGTAAAAATATAAATTTATATATTTATTACCCCCTATAATAAAAAAGCCAAGTGAGGGTGGATGAGCTGTAAAGGATTACACGTATCCAGGCTTTTGTTGGCTGATATCATGCATTCTTGCCGTGCAGAAGGACACCAGATCAGTGCCTCACACTCTGCCACACTGAGCCACCCAGCGAGAAACCCAGCAGCCACCAAGGTGGTTAACTAAAAACACTGTCTTTGGTGTTCCAGCTCTGTGCCCTCAGTTCTTCCCTTGAGCCTTCACCTTCCATTTCTGAAAATACAGGAAACATGTTCGTGGGAGCAAATGACAGCACTCAGGCTGGGTACGGGCGAGCCAGGCTGCAGGTCACCATTTTTGACCTGGGAAAAAAGGGAAATTTCTTCTGCTGATGGAACTGGTTCAGCTCCACTGAGCTCATTAGGAGGATCTGTGTTTGCATCAGCTGCACATCTGTCCTCCAGCTTCCTCAGCTTACTCCTTCCGTGGATGAAGGGGTCTGAAAAAGAGCCCCGGAATGTCACTCTGAGAGACTGTTTTGACGCAGGGATGGGCAGGGCAGAGTCACTTGTGTGTGACAAACCAGGCGTAACATCAACACTATCGACGTGCATCGGGCCTGCTTTCAGCCACAGCACCCCTGAGCCACCAGAGCCCCACCAGCACCAGCACCAGCACCCCTGAGAGTGTGGCTGGGGAACAAGAGGCTGGCTCACAGAGAGAAGCAAGGCTGACCTTGCTGTGCGTTATCCGAGTCCCTCTCTTCAGGGGATATCACGTGTACAAATCCAAGACGCCGAACTTGATGGCAAATGGGAACTTTGCAGTTGGACTCTGCAGAAAAGCAATTAAGTCATCAGTGTAAATTAGCTTCATTTCATTTATCCAGGAAACATCAGGCTGATGCAAGTCCCAAGATTTTGCTACTTGGAGCTGCTTTCTGGTTACTGTGGTGGGTACATCCTCCATTATGTTTCTTCTGAGTTTTCCTGCTCTCTTTTCCCTTTTCCCATGTCTTGCACAATGTTGTGCTGGCTGTCAGCTTTTAGTGAGCCACAAAGAAACAAAAGGGTAAACTTTCCCCATGAGAATTAAACCCAAACACAGCAGAAGGTTGTTTAGCAACTTTATGAAGAGCAGGGGAAGACAGCAGGGCTCCTGAAACACCTCCGTAGCAGTGTTTCATTAAGTTTTATTACTAAAACAAGGCTTAATGCTTTATTGCATCTGAAATAATGTTGCAGACTCAGGGCAGAGATATTTTCCTCCCAGTTATGTGACCATACAGCTGTTCCACACAGCCACCTCCAGGCTGCTCAGGTGAAGGCTTCCATCCGTTGTCAAAGCCACACTTTGGAACCAAATGTGGAGCCACAATGACAAGAAAAATGCTCTCCCACTGATGAAGCAACGGTGGCAAAATAAGCCACCAGCACATGAAGAACCGACAGCAGCAGTAGAGTCTTTTTACTGTATTAATCACATTGATTGGGGGATTTTTATCTCTCTAAGAAGAAGAAAAGTTTTATCATTGCAGGTGCTGCCTCTACTGCAGTCTTTGCAGACAAAATCCTACCAACAAAAACATCTATACAGAAGCCTTCAGTCACTCCTGGGTCCCTATCTTAAGATGTGGATGCAAATATTCTGTTTGTATTAACTGAAAAAAACTGGTCTTTCTGCTCCTGGCAGTATTAAACAGCTCCTCACACATCCTCTTAATCATATTAATTTATTCCCAGCTTTCAATATGTTTTCCCAGCTGCTAAGGCAAACCTTACTCACACTTACGACAATACAGATTTAAAATCTGTATCAATCTGATAATATTCAGACATTCATCTTGAAAGCACAATTTGAGCCATGACCACAGAAGCAAGCGCACTTGTTTATCACCACTGTGGTTATTTGTAACACTGTGGTTGCTTGAAAAATACAAGATTCTTTCAAGTAAAGTCTTTTGGCACTCACTAAGATGTATGTAGATGTAGATAGCACATTTTCAACAACTACAGCCATGTATTCTCAATAATGACTGTAACAGTGAAACTGTTTTTCATGTTTTTACTGATGTGATAATTGGTTTGAATATTGCAAAGTATGGGACACGAGAATGTGGGGTTGTTGTATTCTGAAAAAGCTCTCCATTCTGTTTCCATAACACAAGGAAAGTCATAATTAATGTAATTTGTAAAGATGGTATTACATTAGTGGTGCCACACAAATCAAACAAGGCAAACAACTGGTTGAAAGCATTCTCAATATCCATCACATATTTAGCGCAATCAAAGTGAAACTTCTGTAGCTGCCAGTTAAAAAACCCTTAACCACCTCCTGTAGGGGTGCTCAGTAATATAACCAGAGGAAAGAGCTGGGTCTGATTCCATGCGAGAATGGTGAGCAAGGAGAATTATAACAAATTTCTTTCTTTTTTCAAATAAACAGCCATTGGAGGAGACAGAATCAGAATAAGAGTATCACAACACTTAATTTGGCACTGAGCTTTATAATAATCCTAATGGCAGGTGAAGACTTTAAACAAAGCAGCAAACTTCACTCATGCTGTACCTCCGGAGGTGCCATGAAGACAGAGCTACTTCACGGAAGGAACAAAGCCTGCTGCCTTTATTTTTCAAGAGTCACATCTTGCAAACTTTGAGCTCCTTTACTTGCATTTCCAGGAGATAAGGCAAGACCTTCATCTGGCACAAAAAAGGCAGCATTGCCAATTTCCATCCATTCACCTGGATGTTTCATGGCCAGCCCACTCAGGCGAAGCACATGCTTCCAGGTGACTCCCTGCTTCCTGTTTTGATTTTGATGTTGCTTTGATATAGGATCTTTCCTTGCAATAGTAATTTGTTCCCCTTAATACTGAAGCTGGAGCTCACAAGCTTCCCCAGCAGACAGTGGCTGCAGATTGTAGTGCAGATCCCAGCCCGTGAGGGGTGGCAAGCCTCACGGGTGCACAGATGGCACTGGCAGGCTGCCTTGCTGCTGTTTTCTTTTTTTTATTTTTTCCAAAACCCTCAAATGACAAGGTGAGGACTAACCAAAACCCAACTCTCCCGGAGTGGTGGATTGGAAGAGTGAGTCACTTCAGCCTGAGTGCAGTGGGGAGCAAGGCTGGGGCACAAGCCACAGTCTCATGCTGCATCCAGATGAGTCTTTGGAGAGTTGTCCCAGGCCACGTGCAAACAACACAACTTCCTCATGAGGGGAAGCAGAGGGGGCAGGCACTGATCTCTTCTCCCTGGTGATCAGTGACAGGATCCAAGGAAATGGCCTGAAGTTGTATCAGGGGAGGTTGAGGTTGGATATTAGGAAAAGGTTCTTCACCCAGAGGGTGGCTGGGCACTGGAACAGGCTCCCCAGGGCAGTGGTCACAGCAACAAGCCTGAGAGAGCTCAAGAAGCGTTTGGACAACGCTCTCAGGCACATGGTGTGACCCTTCAGGTGTTCTGTGCAAGGCCAGGAGCTGGACTCCATGGTCCTTGTGGGTCTCTTCCAACTCAGGACATTCCATAATTCTGTGATGACACTGTCTACACAACCTGAGTTTCCAGTGGCTGCAGGGATGGAGCTGACATCGGAACTCCACCTGGCCACCCTGCTCCTACTGCAACCAGCATGGATTAAATGCACAGTAGCCAAGGGGAGGGAAGTGATTTAAGGTTTAGTAATCTGTGAGGCACCAAATGTACTAGGAAGAGAAAAAGACAATGCCTTAATTGTTGATAGAAGTGGTGGTAGGGGTTGCTTCAGGGTCTTTTTTTTCACCACCAATTTCCTAGAGAGGTAAGGCACAGACACAGGACTGGGATGCAGACAGAGAATTCCTGCACTTTACGACCCACACGACATTAAAATTATTGTTGCATTTTCTCCACTGAATGAGATAAAGTTTGTAAGAAGAGATTACATCTTTTACTAAAGCAACTGCCCGCACAGGAAGAAAATTATCCATCCCTTGGGGTGCACAAGCCCCTTTCCTAGTCACCAAGAGGACTTTAGAATAAGACACTGGAAGCACCACACAGCTGCATTTGGCAACAGGTCATGCCCAGCCTGAGGTTTCTGCACAAGGGACTTGCCTGTCTGCCCTTTACCATCGTTCCAGCTCACAAAACCAGTACTCAAGTCCCTGATTTTTAATAACTCACCACTCCCAGAGGCAATCTGACTACATATTCTCAATTACTGCTGCACAGGAAAAGGGACCTCCGTGGTTTTGGGGATTCAGGAAAAGACAGCTCTGCTGCAGCTACTCAATTAGCTGCCCTAAAAGAAGAAACAGGGTGTGCTAATAATATAACCAAACTTGAATGCCAGACCTGGGAATTTTCTGTGCAGATACCCTGGTTTGATCCTCAGGAGATAGCCACTGGCCCACTGAGCACAGGCAGTATCTGTTGGGAAAGGACACCAGAGGCATCACCAGTGCTCTGTGTTTTACTCACACAGAGAAATATTATTATGGATCAGTTTCTAAAATGTCTAAAAATGCACCATGCCTCAGTACTGAGACACTAAACCCAAACTTTAAATGATATTCTGCTTGTACCAATATTTCAGACGCTGAACACCTCATGATACTGTGCATTAACTATGCACAACAATCTGACTAAAACCACATTGCTGATAGAAACCCTTTACCCGTTTCTTTGAACTTGTAAGGCTGCAGGAATGTTTTATCGGTGCAAGAGGAACGTGGCTGGACAGGCAGAGGATATGGCCTCTGTGATCTTTCCTCAGTCGCTGTTTATCTGTGCGATGGTGGGTGTTGACATACCGGTCAAAGATAACCTCAGCTGGGAGATTTTCATGGAAAATATTTGAACATCTGAATATTTTACCTGCCTCTCTGGCATCTATACTGACTAGGGCAGTTTGTGCACCGGGTCAATCCTGTGCTTTTAGCCAAGTGCCCAGCACCAACAGGGTTTCACAGGTGAGGGTTTAGGGTTACATATGCAAAGCCGTAAAATGGGCAAGGAGGGAATATCCTGT
The DNA here is from genome assembly GCA_013398115.1 of Falcunculus frontatus. Taxonomy (NCBI): domain Eukaryota; kingdom Metazoa; phylum Chordata; class Aves; order Passeriformes; genus Falcunculus; species Falcunculus frontatus. The sequence goes on from VZRV01006227.1 coordinate 1,208,636, forward strand.
CCAACAGAAGCTTTCTTCTAAATCCTGACTAATGGCAGTTGCCTCACGTCTAGTTTGCAGCTCATTGGATGTAATTGGGGATATTCTCATTGTTCCCATAAGCAATCTAACATCTGCTCAGCTCCTGAGTGTACCAAGTCCTGTCACAGAGAGTACTGCGGCCCTTGGTGCAGAAGTCTCTCCTTCCCTGCCTTCAGTGCTTCCCCATAAAGGGGGACAGAGAGTGCTTTTGGTCCAGGCTCTGTGAACACACAGGTATTTTGTGCTGCAGTCCCTGTGGCTCTCAGCATCTTCCATCAGTTCAGGGCCGTGGCAGGAGCAGACACCACAGGGTCATGCTGAGGGACATGAAGGAACGAAGGAACAAAGGAACTTGACCTGCCTCTTACATCTGCAATGCTAATGCTCTTTGCTTGACCTGTAATGGAAAGTGGAGCCTGTTCCTCTTGCTGTTGCTGTGACCAGCATGAACAAAATACTAGATAGAGCACAGAGCAAAATATGAGGAAGGCGATATAGGATACAGACAATCACACCTTGCATGTGATGAAAGCAGACTGTGCCAGTCCACATTGCCTGCAAGGACAGGGCTGCTGAGACATCTAGGAAAACATTATCTACTCCATGGCAATAAGCAGTGTTTTGTTCCACTTTATTTTTAGCTTGGTTCCTCCTCTTCCTCCCCACATATGAGCCCTCCAGCTCAAGGCAAAGGTCCAAGAACAATAGTGTTTCAAGCCAAGGACTAACCTCACAATCGGAAAACCAGAGCCTACATATGACAGGCTGCCTTATTTACTAACACAGAGCACACAAAACCAAACCAAACCAAAATAACCTACTTCAATATTTTTGCTTCATAGAGCAAGGAAAGCGAGTCTCCCTTGCACTCAGCTCTGATGTGCTGCCATGAGGAATACCCTGAGAAGTCAGATGAGATTTATTTAGAACACTGAAACCCTTGTGTGTATGTTCTTGCTATAAATTCGAACCTCAAATGGAAATGTGATTTGAATTTAAACACTTAAAGCTGTGGCCTAAACAGTAGGCACTTTTGTATATTCATGCTCCTGCCACTGTCCTCAGTCTCCCGTGGTCTTGAATGACGTGTTGTTTTTAGACAATTGGCTTCTTGTCTGCAGAAGAGCAGTTTGGCCCTATCCCTTCCATTGTCTTTTATGTCCAGCAAGGAAAAGGGGGGAGGAGACAGAAAGAGAGAGACAGATTTCAATCAAAAGCACTGCATTGATAAGGGCTTAATAAAAGCCTGCCTTGTGATCGGATGAAACCTAACAGTCAGCCTGAATGCCCTATATTTGATAACAGAAATGATCGCTTCCAAGTATTGCCTGTAGAGTCGAGTACCTACGTCACCTGGAGCAGCAGCAGCTCCCAGCAGTGCCTGTTGCTGGTGGGTTTGGGCTCTGGCAGACCCTGCTATGGCCAACTCCTCTTAAGGACAAGAATTTATTAAGCTAATTGAGCAATGTAAGGATGGTGTTTAACAGCCCCAAATAACGCGTGAAGACACAAACGGCTCCTTCCTAAAGGCACATAGCAGAAGCGGTGACAAAGAACAAAACAGGCAAAAGCAGGTAGTCTGCTGAGCATGCTGTTCCAGTGCTGTATTTCAACTGTTCCAGCAGGTTTTCACTGCTCAGTGTTTTAAGGGCCGGACATCCCATCACTGTGGAGGAGCCAAGTGGCACCAGACAAAGGAGAGAGCAGCAAATATGGGGCAGACACACGCTGCAAAGGGAACACGGCAGTTTGGGTGAGGGCTTGGGGATGTGTGAGCTAGGGGACAGGTGAAGTCCCTGGCACACCTTGCTGTTTCTTGGGGGACCCAAACCAGCCCCCACTGAAGAAAGCAGCAGAAGCACCATCAATGTGTGAGAAACGTGCTTTCGTTATGAGAGCGATGCTCAGAGACTCCAAAGAGAATAAAATGTCATGGATGCTCACGCCATCCATCGGGGGGATCCATCCATGTCTCTGGGGATGTGCGATTCACTCAGTGAACTAACTCCATAGCAATCCCATTCCCACTGCTGCAGACAGCTGGTACTGCACCCAAACCAGTCAGTCATCCTTTATCCTACTCTTCACAGAGTCAATTCAGCACTTGAGTTACTGTCACCATGTGCTGTCACACGTCTTTTCATTCATATTTTTACAGCCACACGTATATTTGACCTGGGCCAGTCCCAGGGAGCCACTGAAGGGAAGGAATACCTCTTAGGCAACTGGGACCTGTTTCCTGACTTTGATTTCCCTTTATGCCCAGGAGAAGGGAAAAAGGGGCACATCCCCGTGTCAGTTTAGGTTGCCACAATGAAACGCACAGAGGTGCTGTGTAGATATCACAGGTAAACATGGGCTTGTTGAGAAATAAACCAGCCGATGGGAATAAAAACTACCTCATACTTTTTGTTGGCTCCTCCTCAGTCTCTCTCATGGTTTGCCAGGAGGAATACCTGCTCTTGCCAACACTGTCCCTGTCAGGACACTTGCTGGTGACAAGCCTGTCTGTCACCACTTCCCTCAACTAGAGATAGTTCAGTCCCAAACTTTTCTCTGAAGTTGAAATGGGGTCTTTTCCAGGCACCCATCTATGGCATAACTCTTAAAATCTGCACACAAAAAAGCAGCACCCACTGCATGTGCACAGAAACCCTCCTGCATCTATAAGGCATTGCCCATCTCATGTGCACCCTCAGCATGCCAGGTTCACCACACACAAAATGAAGAGACACTCGTTTTGGAAGCCAAGATTTCCAGGAATCTGTCAGATTACCAGGAAAAATTGGGGAATGTAAGATTATTGGTAGATGTGATAATCCAAAGCTTCTGGGCTGTCTGAAAGAGGCTTGACACATCACAAACTGTATGTCAGGTGCAAACACACAAACCAGATCACACAAGTGGGAAATCAGTGCAGGCTCAGAGAGCCTAAATGTGAGGCCATGCTGGCCCTGGTAATTCACAGTGTCTGGGATGTTGAGCCCACAGATTGTTTCCTCTCACCTGGCTTAGTTATCCCAGCAACGTGAGACACTCTGCAATGATGAAAACTTCCCATTGGTTTCAGCCTTTCCCCATAACCCTTCTAAACAATCCCCTCAGTCACTCCTGTTGCTCAAAGTTTCATAGAATCATAGAGTGGTTTGGATTGGAAGGAACCTTAAAGAACGTCTCGTTTCAAACCCCCTGCAATGGGCAGGAGCACTTTCCACTAGGCCAGGTTGCTCAGAGCTCCATCCAACCTGGCCTTGAACACTTCCAGAGGTAGGGCATCATCAGCTTCTCTGGGCAATCTGTTTCCATGATCTCTCCCATCCCCTTCCCTCTGGAGCAGAGAAAGTCCCATTACCTGCCTAAATTAGCCCTTGCCACCACTTACTTTTGTGAGCCTTGATACAGCCAGGACCCACCTCAGATGTGCACAGAAATGTGCTTGGACAGGTATGGATGACACAGTGGTTAATACAGCAGCTTTCACAGCTATGGTTCATACCCCATCAGCTGTGAATCTCAGATTCCCCAGCTCATCCTAGAGTGGTGCCCATTTTCTCTTTAGACATCTTCACCTCCTACCTCCGGGAGATGAAATAGAAGAACCAGCCCTGATTCTTCTGTCAGGCTGACTTTGCTAAGTATCAAGTTAAATACAATGCAGTGGATTTGAAAGGCTCCTGAGAATGACTGCAGTGCTGACAAGCGTGGGTTTGTCAGAATTCCATTTGCAGCTGTCCCATGGTCAGCGAGTAATCCACACGTGCAGCCTGAGTGTGTCCAACAGACCCCTCATGACCGCTGTGCTTTGGACATTTTTTGCTGGATGATTTGGCCACGTCCAACGCTATGGAAGATGATAGCCTAGATTTCACCTAGCTCAGGACATCACAAAGGAGCGCTGACAATTTCTTGCATGGAAGCACAGTCAGATTTTCCATCCCATATCAGCTGTCCGCTGCCCTTAGTGGCAGTTCACCTCTGGAACGAGGAGAAACGGTGATATCCTGGTTCCACAGCCCCAGCCCTCGAACAGCCTGACAGGACTCTTTAAAAATGACACCACAGATGTTTTACCAAGCTCCTGTTCACCATCTGCTCCAAGTGACACCACCAGTTTTCCTCACGAAAGGTCAAACCCGTCGTCAGTGGGAAGACGAATGCGGCTCTCATGTGCTTAGCTACAGCTGCGCTGTGCCTGGTTACAGGGTGTGCACACAGTGGCCACAGCAGCCCGGCCCCTCGGTATGGAAATCAGCCATCTGCCCGAGGCAGCCCGGCAGAGCCGGCAGCCCGGTGAGCAGAGCCAAGGAGCCTTGGGAAACAGCAGGAAATAAAGGTACAAGCCCTTGTCCGGCAGGAGGGGGCACAGCTTCGTGCCTCGCTCTCCATGTCAGCCTTGGCTCTTTGAAGGTGTGTCATCTGCTGGGCTGGTGCAGATGTACCTGTCAGGGTGGTCATTCCCTGTGGGATACAGAGATGCAGTTTTCCAAGTATGGCGGTCTGAGTTCCGGGAGACAGCGAACACCTGGTGTTATAGATAATCAAGCACTGCAAAACAAGATATAGTCGCACCTTCAGGCCGAATCACAGTATTTACTCTGACACGCACTCGCCTTCTCACATGAGGTGCTTTAACTGTATCTGTATAAATAAACCCACTTCATAGCAGGATAATGTACACTGTCAGCATATCCTGTCATTAAGGCTACATTCCAACCTCATCTATAACCATTCACTTCACTGCTTCCTAAGTGTTGACAAAAAAGTTCCTCTCAGACAGCAATTTTTTATATTCAATTTCTGTTTAGAACCATAAGGGGTTTTTTAAACTTAAAAAAGGCTGAAGAGACAATTCTTTCTATATATGAAATTAGTGAGCTCTGAGCAGTAGGTTCTGCTCACTGCAGGATGTGCAATATGGTTAAGTCATGATACCACAATTTATTACACTTTTATACAGCTCATATATTTAAAGCAAGAGGAAGAGAAATGTAGAAGCAGCCTGGAGTTACTTTCGAGGCATGAACTCCATAAGACTCAGTGCAAGGGAATTTTGACTAACAGAGATCCCAGGGATGGGGCATGGAGGGAGTATCAGACAAGAAGTGCCTGCAGAAGCCACCATCACCCAGCCTTTGCTCTCCCACAAGCTACAAGAAGCTCAGCAGCTTTCACTTTACCTTCCACTTACAACTTCCAAGAAAGTTTTCAAGAGTCTTTGCAGTTCAGCAGAGAAGTGAACAGGGAATGCCTAGAGGCAGCTCAGGCATCTGGGCATATTTATTGATGTGTCACTGTGAACACACCTCATTTAGAGCCCCTTTCAAAACCAAGCCAGCCAGCAACTCCCAGCACAACACATTTTCTTCTGCTCTTCAAAAGCACTTTGCTCGACAATGAATTCCAAAACAATTTGTGTATCTCAAAGGAGACATGCAAGTGGGCTTCCGGAGAAGTGACAAGTGAGGATAATTGGAAGAAGCCTAAGGAATCTCTAAAGACACCAGTGTGAGGATCCCCACTTACTTCAAAAAGAAGAAAATTAAAGCCTTCCAAATTTAGGAAGATAAGACACTTTGTACATACTTACGTCTTTGGTGGGGGCCTTGGGTGGAGGGCAGCATAGAATTCTGTCTCTGTTAATATCATAACATTTGCTGTTGTACAGTGCCCAGGTTATTTCTCATGGACTGAGGCTGCTGTGGAGCTTTTCATGCCAAGAGAAGCCTGCAAAGTCTCAAGCCCAAGGATATCTACCCAGATGTTTCAAGACATTCTTTACTTCTGTGTTTGAGGGCATTGGTGTGTATATNTCCACTTGATATACAAGTGTATATATATATATATAAAAATATATATATAAAACCTACCAGTGTCAGGTTTTCTCAGATCTCAATAATCTTTAAGGTATTGCAATTGCGTAGCTTTACATTCCCATTTTATGTTTCAGTATCTAAGGAGCAGAGAGATCAGATCCAAGTCCACAGGGTATTTTTTGGAATCTAACTCCCTTCAAGGTGAAGTGGAGAATTAAGGCTACTAAAGCTAAGAGTTAGCAAGGAAGATCTGTCTAGATAAACTTCAAGAAGCAGAGCAAGCCCAGCAGAAAACAGCGCCCAATAATGTCGTCAGTGATGTTTTAGTCTGTACATTTTCCCAGCTCTGAAACTGGTTGGGGATTTACTTTCTCACTTTGGGAGATGGACTACCCAGCTCAAATGAAGCAGTAATGGAGCATTAACAGAATTAGTGCACTGAAAGTGCTTTGTAGGCTGGAGTCAGACATTTTCATCCGGGATGATGGGATCACTTTCCCGTAGTAATTAGTGGAGCGGCTGACATTAACTCTGTAAGTGACCTGTTTGTTGCCACCACTGTGAATCAAAATTAGATTAGTAGCCCCCCTACAGGTGTGGCTGCAGTATGGAGGTTAAAAGCACACAAAGTGCTCTGCTGATTCAGAGTGAGCCAAACTGCATCAGAAGGATTACATAGCATTTGGATCAGCTGCACGCAGCGAGAATTTGGGAGAGACCCTATAACCCCAGGGAAGGGAGGTGAAGTGTCAAGGCAAGAAACAGTTCGTGCTAAGTACGGAAATATTTATTCCCAATCCATCATGAAATTTACAGTTGTCCCAGGTTGCACATATGTGCTGTGTTCAAAAGCAATGGATGAAAACAAATAAAAAAACAGTGTCTTGAATAAATAAAAACCCAGAAACCCCTAATGTAGTGAAGGGGTCACTGTAAAAACACATTTTGGGAAAAGATTAGAAGTGGCATCTCTCAAATTATATGTTTTGCACTATTTGGTTGTTTGAAGTGATGCCCCCTTAAATTCCAATTTTATTGTAAAATATCAAGTTTTAGCCTTCACAGTTGCAGAACAAAGCTTGAAAATGTGACCCAAATATAGCCAAAGGACTTCTTAAAAACCCGGACAAAATAAAAGGAGCTCTAATCTCTTAAAAACAGTCTCATGATTCCTGAGCTACTCTCAAAATGCTGTGGGGGCTTAGCAAAATTTATAACACTTCACTTGTTTCAATTCTGTTGTCAAGCATAAAATCCAAAGCACAGGAAAAAAATAATTAAAAACCTGCAAGAATCAAGAAATTAGGTAACACCTTCTGGAGCTGCATCCTGTAACTTTGTTCATGACTCTCGCACGACTGAGTCAACTAAAAAAAAAAAAACAAAACAACAACAACAACAACAAAAAAACCCGAAAAATTAACCCAGGAAAACAGTATGCAATTTTTAAGGCAGGTCAGTGCTCCAGCCCAGCTGAGGGCTGGGGCACAGGAACAGGTCAGGAAAGGAAGAGCTCCTGGAGCAGAGACATTGGCATCAGCACACAGCAGAACCCAGTGTAAGGCTTCCAGGACAGAGCCCCTTATAACTGTGTAAGGAATAAAAGATGGGAAGCAAACCAACATGGAACGGAACAGCAGAGGGAAACAGGAGTCCAGCTGGGAGAAAATAAACAGAAAATTCAATAGCAGCAAGGCAACAAAAAAAAATTTAAAAAAATAAAAAAGCACCTCTGACTGAACCAGACAGGGAACTTTCACATTGCACAGGCTCCCGATCTTATAATTAGAAGAATATGTATTGACCATAATGGATTTTCCATAAATGCTAAGTGTCTTTGCAGAAGCTCTGGTGTTTCAAGCACACAGATATCAAACTGTGTTTCTCTGAGTTGAGATTTCTCAGATGATTTCTGGATAATTAAGGACATGCATTGCCATAGAGAGGAAAAGAATTTCCGTATGTTTTCTTATAGTATAAGGAAAAACTGAACAACAGGCCAGCTGTAGACAGACTTAAGCCACGTTAAACTGTGCCCAGCATACCAAGCTGTTCAGAATGCACAGATAAACTGACATGGTTGTTAGAAATAAAGTTCTTACACACACACACACGTTGGCCCACAGGATCTAGTAAACAGCCGTTTAAAAATAGTCGTGTGACCCCATCCCACCTCACAAAATCGGGTTGCTGCTGAAAGACAGACTGTGACCAAAGCTACCCCTCCTTCCCCAGACCTGACCTATAAATGGCATTGTTTAAAGTAACCACAAGCACTACTGCTCCTAATCTACCTTTAAGATGAAAGAAGTGCAGCAAACACCTTAAGTCTGAAAGAAAATATCCTGGTAAAGGTTTTGCTGCTGAGCTGCAGTTGAAAACCAGCTGAAGCACAGGCAGGATTGCTCATAGCAATAGGTACCATGGCTCACCCCGCAGCACTGGGACAGGGGGATGTGTGTACTGAAAGAGAACGGGCTTTTTTTCTGCTCATTAAGAGTTAACACTGCTGACAACAACAAAAAGGCAAATAGCATTTGGTGTGGTGCAGCCACCGTGCAGATTTTGTCACAGATGCAAGTCAATGACAGTATTCTGCCACTGCTTCAGACCAGGAGAGGAGACATTTAGGTCTCATATTTCAGTATGCCTTTCATTGGAAGAGAGACGGAGCAGGAGACGCTGGGAAGTGCTGACTCAAACACTAGATATCAGTGTCTTGCAGTGCCCACGTTTGCTCGAGTGGAGATTTTGGGGCCCCTTGTAGGTTGCAGACCAGTTGACAGCATTATCAGTGGTCTAGAAATGCTAACCAAGCTGGGTCTCTTCCTCTCTCTTTTTTTTTTTTGTTTTATTTTTAACACATGCAAAACTTTCACTCTTGAGCCTTCAGTCAGTGAGCAGTTGGAAGGAAGAGACAGAGTTAGTTTCTAGGTAACAGTGCTATTGAAATCCACCCCGGCGCTGGGGTTGACCCATTTGGGAACTAGCCAGAGGAGCAGAAATGAACAGAGGCGAGAAGCTGCTGGTACATGGCGCTGTCACCCCCGTACCGCTCCTCTTCATGCCTTCTTTTGGGTCCAGTGGATCCAAATCCTGCTGCTGGTTCACCAACAGGCAAGGTCTGGCTTAGGAAGCCTGAGGAATGGGGTTATTCAGCAGAGGCCAAATGCTAAGCTTGGTATTAGTTACAGTTATTCTGGCTATGCATTTCTCCCCAGGTTCTGCCTCGTGTTAAGTCTCCCCTGTTCTTCAGAGGGAAAGACGCCACCCCCCCCCCCCCCCTCAAAAAAAGGAAGGGAATAAGCAAAGCCATAGTTCACTGTGCACAGCTTTTGACATTTGCTATCTTAATGCAACTAACTCCAGTGTAAAAATCTTCAAAGATGAAAAAAGACTTTCACACAATCTCCAGGCAAAAGCATTGCAAAGTACCATGGATCCAAAATTGTTGAACTCTGCGGGGGCTCATAATCCTCAAGGAGCTGATCATCATCTGATAATGGTTCTCCCAGTATTTATAGTGTCAGAAATTACACACTTCCCCGGCATACTTTCTACAAAATAAGTCATGGCTGTAATTGCCACATATACAAGATGTGACTGTAAATAAGAGAAACCAAAGGCTAAGAAACTCTAAAGAGAGCATAAAAGTCACACTGGTAAGAGATTCTCCCCCCGCCCCCCACAGAACAAGATACTGAAGTGTGGGAAAGCAGGAGATTTGAGGCTGCTTCTAACCACTGAAGAAAAAAATGACCACTTATTTTCTGGGGAAGCAAGATCAGGCATGATGATATGGTGGCTGCATTATCAGTAACTGATCAGCAGCATCTTCCTCTAACACAAGGTGCACACAAATTAGGACAATGCTTTTGAACGTTTAGGACGTTGCTTTTGAATGCAGCACAAATTAGGGCAATGTTAAGACCATTTGTTCTAAGTGCTGAACTTATCAACTTCAGCCAGGGTGCTTATGGCTGAAAAATAACTACTGAACCCCCTCAATTCTGTATCTCAGAAAACAAAAAGTCATCCGGAACATTAATACTTTTAAAGCTATCAAGTAAGAGGATCATTTATATCCTGATATTAGTGTGTAATATTGGCACTTTCAGATAAAATCACTGGCATTTATATAAATAATATCACCCAGTTTCATAATTTTGAGCTCAGGTGTTTCTGCATATGAAAAGTTGACTGGAAACTGGTTTTCCTTCTGCATTTTATTGACAACACAACTACTCAAAGGCAATTCTAAGTTGTATCAACAACATAGGTTGTTGAAGGCTACCTATCTACAAAGCCCCTAATGAACAATTTGCTGCTGTGTTTAGACTTAACACTTGAAGGATTTTTTAAAATGTAATATGGTTTAAGAAAACCACACAAGAAATCAGACCCTAAGCTGATATCACTGTACATAACTATGCTGGAGGAAATGAGGAAAAGGCAAAACATAGCAGCAGTAAATCTGTTTCTGTGATCTTATGGTACAAAATTGTTTCACTTTAATTTAAAATAGCAGTACATAAAATCATAGAATCATAGTCCAACTCCTGTCCCTGCACAGGGCAGCCCCAAGAATCACATCATGTGCCACATAATGGAAACTGAAGGAGAGAATCATTATGAGGAAGATGAACTAGAATAACCCGGGGAGAAGAAAAAAAAAATCTTTCATCTATAAAGTGGTTTTTAGAACGAGGCTCTATAAGTCAGACATCCTCGTGCTAAGTGTCATGCAACTGAATGCATTGATTTTCTGCTTTGCCTTTCATGATTTCTATCTGCTATTTACTGAAACAGATGGAGAAGATTGCAAGCTGGTCTATAAAGACTCTCCACCCCAGGCCTCCCTCTTTCAGAGGTATGTGCAGAGAGAATAGGAGAAACTTCCCAGGCATCCAAGATGCATTAAGTGGGACATATCTTAATTCAAATCAACAACATTCTTGGTGAGGGCAGGAAGGTAATGGCAGATTTGGGAAGCTGTGATCCTTCACAATCATGGGTTGATTTGAGTTTTTGGTATTTTCAGTACATGCAGAAGGAAACACAACTGTTCACATTACAAAGCCCTCTCTGCCATTGCTTCTTCCACACTACAATAACAAGGCTCAAGCAGAAGATGCATGGACATTTGCTAAGCACATCCTCTTCCTCTGTAGCTGCTCAGTACTTGTTTTAGAAGTAACTAAATCTCTTCTCACCTACTTGAGTAGGGAAAAAAAATCAAAAGGAAACATGGAAAGGGATTGTCACCTTTCTGTAGCTCCAGCCCCTGAAATCCAGAGGCCTCCACACACCAAATTACAAAGGAGGGTCAGTCAGCTGATATAAATCTGCTCAGCTACACTGGAGGGAAGAGATTTTAAGCTACTGCAGCAGCTGATGCTCTGGCAGGGCAGGGTGGATGATGGCAGTAGAGGAGAGGAGGTGGCATTCATTTGTCTTCTGTGAGATTTGGGGTTTGGTTTCATGTGTGATGTCACTTTGGATCATTAATACATCATAAGGCAAAACAGAACAGGGAAGAGTAAAAGTAGGGTACAGATTAATTCATAATTTCCCAAAGGCTCATTGTTTGAGAGGCTGGAAATCAGCTTCACATCAGCTCCTGCAATTTTCACAAAGTCCTAAGCAGATTTCAATGCAAAATTCCTGCAGCACTCGGATGTGCTAATTTTTCCATAATTCAGAGTAGAGAACCAAATTAATCTCTAGATAAAATAAAATTTTGTGTTTGCCTTGAAATTGCAAGAAGTCTAGGAATTTTAGTTTTGTAGATTTAGAGCTGCTGATACTTCTGAATCCATTCAGAAAATCTCTCACCTGTCCCCATATCTTGTCTTATAAAGACAGGGGGAAAAAAAAGGCATTTTAGAACAGTTCATCCTCTTCATCAAGATCCAAATCTGCTGGTGTGGAAATAAAAAGAAATAAACCTTAACACTGCTATGGAGCTGATGAGCACTACGGGAATGGAAGAAGATGAGAGTTTAGGATTGCATACAGAATAAAGCAAGAATTCCCAATGTGTGCCCGCATCTTCCTCGTGGCTCAAAAGCCATTGGACGAGGTGCACAGACAGGCTTTTGAATTGCAAAATCCGTGTAATCATTTAGGCTGTTTTCCTGCCGTGAAAGGATGGGCAGGAGTGTCTAGACACTGAGAGGCCGAGCCTATTGATGCCGGCGGGATCCATCCCCATGGAGCCGCCGGCTCTGTGGAGCTCTGCAGCTGCAGGCTCCGGCTCTCCAGCTGTGCTGCGCCGGAGCGCGCTGACAATGCTCCTGCCCAAAACAAAGCACAGCTTTCAGATCATGGTGAGAACTCAGCTTCTGAGGGGAATCACCTCTTCAGGTCCCCAGCACAAGGCGGCAGATCTTCTCCAAAAGCCTCTCTCGGGGAGTACATTCAGAAATGTGGGGAAAACAAATAATTAACCTTTAATTGTGTCCCACTTTGAATGGGTAGGGGCATATAAGGCAGAGGATATTCTGCTTCTGAGCGTTGTGGGGGAAAGAAACAACGTGGACCCCAATTTGCTGAGAAGAGCTGGGGCTGAGGTATCTCTCTTTCCTGTGTCCCAGTCTGAATTAATGCTATGGGGGAGGACCAGGAGTAGGTGTGTTTGGCATCCTCTTGGGTGAGCCTTGCTAAGAGAGGCTGAAGAACCAGAAGAGGCTGACAAGGAGCAGCAAAAGTGGAACACATAGTAGTGACATTTTTGATAACTGAGCAGGTGCCAGCCTGCAGTGATTTTTCATGTCATTGAAAGAAACAGATTAAATTAAGAATCAGAGGACAAGGGCTTAGCTTAGCCAAGCTATATTGAATAACTGTTTAATTTGGCTTCCTCAGGTGATTCTGATCAGGTCATGTTTCTTTGGTTAACTCGAACTGAAGTGCAATGCCAAAGAAAATTTGCAATAGATTTACAGCTGAGAGAGAAGTGAAACCATTCAAGAAGAAAGTCAGTGAAGAAAAAATACAGGGAAAGCAGTAAGACTCCTGCACTTGAGCAAATACTTGAAGATCACAGAATACTTATTAGCAGAATTCAGTTAGCTTTTCACAGATTTCAGGTCCCAAGAGCAAGCATTTGCTATTTTTCAAGGGTGTTTATACTTGTGACTTGGAAAGTCTTCCAATACAGACCTCCAGCTCCAGCTGTTAGAGTTTATTGACTTCAAGTGAGTGTAGAGACAAAAGTTTGAATGAAGTGTGGCTGGTTTCTGTTAAAGGCTGCCATTATGAGCTATGCAGTGTTTATTCAGTTCTACCATAACCATTGTTGAATCTCTCCCTACAGAAAAAGGAGAAAATCTTTTCCACTGTGAATATACATTAATCAAGAAGCCTAAACTCTGCTCACCACTGATGAATGCCTGCTCTCAGCTGCATTCTTGCACTGTGACCTGCATAAACCCCATGGACACGTCAGCTGGGAAATGACTGTCCCCATTGTAACCCTGCACGTGTAGGCATGGTGCACCAGTTTAGCATAAAGGTGCTGGACTGCAGGTGACCTCCTTCAGCAGCTGCTGGCCAAATGTCCCACACTTTCAATGAGAAAACATGACTCAGACTTGGGGAATCGATGTTTTAAAGATTTATTCCTGTAATCTTCACTGATGGAGCGCAGGAGCCTCTGCAACACTCGTCTGCCACCAAATGAAGTTGGTGCTGCTGCCTACAGCAGCAGTGGGGCTGCACCAGCTCTTGCTGGTACAGCAATAAGCTCTGATACATCAACATTACAAAGAAAACAAAGATTAGCTGTTTCAACTTATTCCTACTGCTTTACTTATACAGTAAGATATTATTTGCTATGTAGAGGGTAATTCCCCTGAAGGACAGCACGTTTAAGTGGCAAATTAATTTGCTGCTTACATTCACTGGCTCTTCCAGCTGGCTTAATTCTCATCAGCCACCATAATTTATTAACAGTGAGGTGAGAAAAGACATGAATCAGCTTAATGTGCTATAAGTAGGGCATTGTCATGGCAACAAGATGCGGACTGTTTTCTACTATTTATGTATGGTTTGTTTTGTGCTGAACCTTGAGACACCGCTTGGATCTACTAGAATTAGAAACATCTTTTTCTTTTCAACTCTTTTTTTCTCTTCGGTGTATTTTTAATAAATGATTAAAATAAGCATGTGAAAGGCTCCGGAGCATCTCTCCAGGAAAATAGCTATATGCTCTTCAATGAGTCTTCCTAGAAACAGAAGCCTTAACTCTGATCTCTCAACCATTTTCTCACATTGTCACACAACCGAGTCCATGGATTAGCTCCCAGTTCATACCAGTCTGAGATTAAAAACAGACCTTCCCTGTTCCATGCTCTATATTTAATTATTACCTGGGGGGAGAGGGAGAATTAAACAATATTATTGAAAAAAGAGAAAGCCTTTGTATTTTCTTAAGTGCAATCCATTGTACTTAACACAGGGCACGAAAAAAAAATTAGGATGTTGCATTTTTATGGACTCATGATGAGGAAATACAAAGTAAAAAATTAAAAATTAATAAAAAAGGATTTTTATTGCCTTCCCAGCTAAGACTAAATCCCATGCACCTTTTGCATCAGCAATTAATGCTTTTAAATAAAGCCAGTTCTTCATTTATTCGTTTTATTTACTACCCTGCTGCATAAAGGGAACAGTTGGAATGCTAACACAGCCCTTTAAAAAACAATTAGCAATATTACTCCTTTGTTTTCTTTTGTTTTTCTCCACTACCTCAGGAATCTGCTATCAAATAGTTAATGAAAATCAAAACATGCCTAAGATGTGTCAGGAAAAACACATGGAAAACTTAAATTCCTTTCACGAAAAATTTTGCAGGCTTTAAACATAGATTTTTTCTCAGTAAGGACAATAAAAATTTGAAAAATTCAAAGAATTATTCCCCTTTTCTCCATACAGTATTCATTATTATTTATTTTTAATATGTCTGGGTTTATATTACCCTAGGTATTTGTTTGCATAATATGTAGGGCAACAGGCAACCAGGCTGTACCATAACATACAAGAAAACAGTTATTATTTAGAAACTCGAGAAAAAAGAGTAAAATATATGATTTTGAACTCAAAAAATTCTGTCAAGCTACGAACACAAACGTTCAGTTGAGCACTACTAAATGCCTGTGATGGCATTAAAAATAAAACACGGAAGGCCAACTCCTACCCCAAGCCCTACGGTTAAGGGAAGTGAACAGGACCATCACTGTGGTGGCATGTCCAGAGGCAAGGAGTACCTCAGGCATCCACTGCCACTGGAAACCACCTGGGCTCTATCCACAGCTGAATGTGTTTTCCAGAGAGCCTCAGCCCCAGTGGTGGAACAAGCATTCCTGGGGAAAAACAGAATAACCATCAGGCCATGCCTGCCCTTGGATAACACACTTCTTGGTGCCATTGGTGGCAGATTTTGCCTCCCACACAATTATCCAGTGGGAAGTAGGTTGTAACTAGCACCCTTCACAAAAGCTCTGGAATTACTGGAAGCTTCTGTGGCTTTCCCCAGCTGCTGCTTCAGACAGCAGAGCCCCCGTGAGCCTCCTTGTGTCTCACAAGTGGCACCTTTCAGCAATAATGGATGAGCTGCCAGACATCCAGCTGCTTGTACGACGTGGTCCAGTCCTTCCCAGATACTTTCTCACTGCTCGAGCTGCGCTCTTCAAGGCTGCAGTTTCTCATGGAGAGATTACATTTCAGCTGCCTTCTCCTCATGCAGAAGGGGAGTACAGTTAACTTGGAAGAGGAAGGTTGTTTTGAAAACTGGCATGTGATCTGTTTTCCTTCCTCATGTGTAAGAAGACAGTCTGAAATGTTTCTCCCCCTTTGACATTTTTGACTGCTCAGAGCCACAGGGCATGTCCCTCATGTTGGCGAGATCCTGACTGAGTGGGTGGGAATGCTCACCCCTTGCACCAAACATTCACATAGGGAATGCTTTTTTGATGTCACAGAAGTGTTAACAGTATCCCAATAAAAATTTTCCCCCAGTGTTACAGTGTATGGGTGTTGTGCCCCAGTTTGCTACAGGTGCAGGGCTACTCCTTCCTGTCCATCCTGACTACAGGCAAGAGCACTTAATGAGACCTTAATAAAGTAAAACAAACTAAATCCCTGCCTTTCTGTAACTACCTGGTATTTTCTCTATTCAGAAAATAAAGGATATACAGCCTCACTCTACCCAAATCTAGCCCTTCTCTGTTAAAAATGACTACACATTTTGATACCAAATCTTTCTTTACAGTTTTCAGCCTATGCCTGTAAGAAGTAACAACTTACAATGTATTACTTATTTGACCCCCAACTGATCTTTTCACCTGCCTGTGATTCTTGTAACTGAAAGGTGCTGATACAAGAATCCATCAGGGAAACTAGACTTTGAAAAATGCTTCATTATTTGCCTTAGCTCTGCGTTAGCTAAAACTGAATTTCCACATTAATGAGAAGCATGTCTGGTATCACATATCTCTGCCCAGTCCTGGCGAGATGTCAGAAGAAGAAAGAAAAAACCCAGGAAGAAGCTTATGGTTCCTGAGATGAGAGGAGGGAGAAGGATAAGGAGGAGGAGGTACCTGGACTCAGTTTGACCCTGTTATCTGTGATCTGGGAAACACGAATTTGGGCAGCCATTTGCAGAAAAAGATAAAGGAACCACATATCCCAATCCCACAGAAATCAAATAGAGGCTGCCTTCCGAATGTGCTGTACCAGTCCATGCCTCAGGGGAAGGCATTCACCAAGAGGCCTGGAGGCAGAAGTCCTTTATCCAGCCCAAGGGTATTTTGAACTCCTCACCTTGCTGCAACATCTAAATTCTAGACAGAAAATATTGCTTTTGGTGGTAAAGGTTGTTTCAGGACATTACTTTTGAAATGAGGTGATTAACCCTGCTGTGTGGAGTCAGGGGAGATCCTTCCCCACATTGGGAAGTTTGGGCTTCAAAATGGAGAATCTGAACACCATGGGGACGAGACAGCTCTTCATCAGTCGGAAGGAATGGCTCTGATTTTGCTTTCAGCCGATGACACTGGATGTAGGGCCAGACAACTGAAAAATAATTAAAATATAGAAGATGGAGAATACAGCTCACATGGCACTCATGCCATGCAATTTAAAAGAGTCAGTAAAAGCAAGCCCTATTTTTCATAACACACTGCAAAATTCTGCAGGAGTTGTAGTGTGTAGAGGACAACTGATGGGTATTGAATGACTTAGTAAGTAAGATTTTAAAAGATGTAAAAGGACTGCCATGACTGGCAGATGCAAGGAAAACCATATGGAACCCTTTGGAGCCCTAAGGATCACAGAAGATGCCGTATTAACCACTACGCTTTGCCACAAAAACACTATCTGCTGTGGCAAAGAAATCCTTTTCCTGGCAGTGTGACACAGAATAGTGAACTATATTGGTGAAGGAAATGTGATTTATCCCATTATCTTCCATCCCAGGACCTTGCAGTTGCCATGTTAGAAGTGTTGTTGTTCATAAGGTCAGCTCTTGGTCTAAAACCTGGGCTATGAGAAACACGGTCAAACAGTTTATTTCTACACAGGGAGCACATATCTCACACTTGGGTTGGAGTTTCCCAGTGTCCATTGAGATATCTCTTCACATCAAGACAAATTAACTGATTAAAATAAGGCAACACGCATGGCTGATGAGAAAGATGAATATGTTCATTAAGTTCATAAGAAAATTAAGATTCATTTAGACAATTTTTAGGCTTTCCTAAAATACATGTAAGACTTCATGTGCTTTATGTACATCTCACAATACAGCAAGACCTGAGGTTGCTGCAATGCTGGCACCACTCTGATTTTCAGTTTGTGCCCATTTCCCTGGGGATCGATAAAGATACAGAGAAGACCAGGTTCAGTAGAGCTGCTTTCTTAGCTTACCTCATAATGCTTGCCCAGATAACCATCAGGGAGGGAAGTGCAGAAAAGGCTTTTTCCCACCCTGTATAACGTCCTGAGCCTTGAAAATCACCTCTGTTCTCCAGAACACCCAGTGCCAGCCTGGGGCCAAGAGAGGGAGAAAATCCAGGGCTGGAGGAGAAGGGACAGTGGGTCTTTGGAGAGTGTCCAGCTGCTGGTGAGACCCGTCCTGAAGAGCCCCAAGACTGACTGAGTGACCACCTGGACCTCTGTCCCCCCTGGCCTTGCTCAGAGCATCACCAGGAGTCTCCACACAGCAGAAAACCGCAGGAGAGCTCTGGTTCCCAGTTTTGGAGAGACAGACACCTGGCAAAGCATCTCGTGGCTCTTTGCTGCGCAGAAGCTCCCAGGGAAAGCTTTGAGCCGGGTGCCGAGGAGTGGGGCAGTCGGAATGCCAGCGGCCCCCTGGGTGTGTGCAGGGCTGGGATCTGGCTCCCATCCCCATCCCTGGCCGCACACGGCCCCAGGCACAAGCCCCAGCAGCTCCAGGATTTGAAAATTAAAGTTTGCCATCTAGCGGCAGCCTCAGGCTTTTGGGAGCAGCCGCGCACCCCTCTCCAGGTTTTGGGGTGATCTGTTTATGATTTCGGACACAGATATGGTTTCTAGTGCTGTCGGAGCCTGCCTGCCATCCCGGCCTGCCTGCAGAAGTGATGGAAGGAGCTCTGAACCCTGTCACTGCTGGCTGTGACAGTGTCACAGCCCTGGGGCAACTCCCTCGGTCGTCACACGATGCAGTGGGGATGGTTCCGGGTAGCATTAAATCCTGAGTAGTTTAAAAACACTCCCACCACCAAACACCTTCAAAAATTTCCCTGGGATTAAAAATCGATGCAATGAAATGCAATCAGTTCCCACCATGTTCTTCTCTTGCCTTGGACAGTGGTAATTTTCAGGGGACTGTCTCCTTTGTTTCTTTTAAGTGTTTTGTTTCCCCTTGGAACGGAGCTGCACCTGGAAGTGACACCCTTGCCCTGGTTGGAGTGATGCTCCCGTGTGTCAGAACAGAGCTGCCAGGAGCCAGCACCTCTGCAGGAGCAGCACGTGTCCTCCTTGCCAGAGTCCCTGCAAGCTTCCTCTGAGCAGCACATGATGCCTGTGTGGCATCCATTATAGGATGTGCCTATAGGATTCATATGGAGACCACCCCTGGCATCACCAGTTACTTACTTTAATAAGAAGAAACAACATGAGGGAGTAGGAGTATGGGCAGTGTTTTCCAAAGGGGAGAAGAGGTCAAGGATCCTTCACAGAGGAAGGCAGCAAAGAACGGCTGTGGCTGAGGAAAGGGCCTGGAGAGGGAGCAGAGGGAAGGTCTGGGAGGTGATGGGCAGCATGGTCTACTTGGGTGACCAGATTGTAATTAAAGAGCTGCAGGATGCCTGCACAATCTCTCCTCTTCCACATACAACACTTCTATTAACAGAACTCCAGGTGGAATTAGCAATTTTTGCAGCATAATCACATTGTTGAGTCATATTTAATTTATGAACCCCTATACACACAGTATCATTTTCTCATATTGACGCTGAGCTGATTATTTCCCAATTCATATTTATGCATTTGATATCTCCCTCTGCAGTGTAGTGCTTCATACTTGTCATTAGAGAACTTCATCTTGTTGATCTGAGACCATCTTTTCAATTTAGCATTTTGCATTCTGATCCTTGCCTGCCAGACTGAGCAAATTTTATAAGTGTACTCTATATTTATCTTGAAAATCACTAATAAAAATATTGACTAAAATCAGTTCTGAAGATCTCTGCACATCTGCTTGGAATGCTCTCTTGAAATTTCCTTCCAGTTTGACATTGAGTCATTGGCAATAATACTTTGAGAGTTTTTTCATCTATTTGTATACACACTGATAATCATAATTTTGCATAAACTGCATTTTGCTAGCTTATATGTATGAATTCGGGTTATTAGTGCCAAAAGTCTTACTAAATATATTTTCTACTGTTTCTCCCCATCATCAGTATTTAGAATACATTCAGGTCCTGCTACAAAACTGTACAGCTATGTCAGAAAGAAGTAATTTTTATCCCTTCCTTCAAATTTATTTATTTCATTAAATGAGCATTAAATCTCCTCCTTTAATGAAGGAACTTATGAGGCATAAGCTATTCAAATTATGTTGAGAGTCCAGAGGAAAAAAATAAAGCTCTGTACCTTCACATTTCACTTTGTGTGCAGTGTCAGCACAATAAAAATATTTGCTGATGATGTAGATGCTCCTTAATACAGCACATAGGACTGAAATGATGCAAGTGCCTATTAATCCTAAGATAGAATTCCTGGTAAAAGGTGGAAAAAAGGAAAAGTGCTTAATAACCATAACTGTGGCAGTTTTACTGCTAGCACATAATTAGATCAGAAGAAAATGATTTCAAAATGTCCAGAGCATAACTGCTTCTTGCTATTTAGATGATCTGTTTCTGAATAAAAAGCTGCAGTTCATCTTGCATTTTTAAGTGTAAGAATCTTTTTGGGGTCTATGTCCCCAGAGTGGTGGCAGGAGGCCGCTTCTTCCCAGCCTCTGCGTTTTGTAGTTTGCAGAGGAAAAGTATCTAAAACAAACAAACAAACAAAAAGACCATGTTTATAAAAGGGTTTGTTTTTTCCCTGCAAGAAATCTCTCACATGTAATGTCTCTGTTTCTGGCACAGGCTGGAGGATTTTAGGGATGCCACCAACCTGGAATGTGGCATGCACATGCCAGCCTTCTCAGAGAGTTGCTTGGGAAGAGGCCAGGAAAAAAGTTGTCCACGGCCCCACAGTGGAAACAAAGAAATTACTCAACAACCTCTTCCCATAAAAACGTGTGTTAAGGGAATGCAATCAAGGATCGAATCTGGTAAAACAGCTTGAGGGACAGGGTCAGCAAAGCCCAACCTGTGCTGTGAGCAGTGAGGAGGCAGGAGGGATTCGGGCCCGGCCCTGACTCCGAACAGCCCTGCTGCTTTGGGGGAGGCAGATGGTCACACTGCCTTCCTCTCCTTTTTAAGCTTCCTGCTGCTTTTTCCTGCCGAAGCTGTCCCACTGAGAGCAGCAGTAAATGTCATTTTGTAGGTGTCTGCAAGAGAATAAAAGTGGCCCCAATGCAACACCCCATGAAAGGCGTAACTGCAGACAGAGATGAATCATGCCACCACCGAGTCAGCTCTCACACAGAGCCCGTGTAGGTGTTATTATGACTGTAACAGGCTTCAAAAGAATCAGCTGCACAAAAGCCAGGCTGGCAGTGGTTCCTGTTAGCAGTAGTTTGGGTAACACTGCTCAGATCACCTTCTCACGTTACACTCACTGTTCCTTGAAGGAGGTTTGGCTGCAAACTGCTCCCGACTCCATGCTAATTCCAAAGGATAACATGAGCATCAATTAGGCACTACCATGACTCAGAAAATGAAATATTGCCCTTGGTGGGAAGTCAAGACCGCGTGTTTTCCCCTGCCTCCACCAGCACACGTTGTCCTACCCACTAGGTGTCCCTGCCAGCCAGGGAAACCGAGCGCTGCAGCCAGGGCTGCATTTGCTTCGTTCCACTTGGCTTCAGCTGAAAACATCAAACACAAACAACAACCCAGGAAACATGTCTGAAATAACTTCTTCTCCTTTCTTCTTTTCTTTTTTTTTTTTTTTTTAAAAAAACCAACCTTCTTTTTTGAAGCAGCTTCAAATTCATGCACAACACACAGAATGGAAAAGGCAGCTCTCCGTTTTGCCCTGCAATGTAATGGAAAGGTTTTGGCCCAAAGGAGAATGGTTTCCCCTCCTGGATAGCAAGCAGGTGATGCCCAAGCATCACCGGCTTAATCCCTCCAGCCTCACCTCTGAATTCTGTAGGAACCAGACAAACGAACTGTAATCTCTCACTGCTATTTGCCCATCTTTAGAATAGATCCCGCTCCATTTTGTCTCCTCCACCATGGAGCTGAGACATTAAATGAAGGGTGATGATGTTGCTTTTGCTTCCCAATTAAAAAAAAAAATTAAATCCAATTACTATCAATCTGTGGATGTTCAAGTCTCACAAAAAAATTCCTCTCTCACAAAAAAAAAAAATCCTAATTTGTGGGTAAATAGGGCTAGGTGGATGCAGGTGTTTATAACCTCAGCATGGATTACACATAACACACGTGTTCAGTGGCTGCCTTTGCAAAGAAGAGACCATTTTTCCCCAGCTAAAATTTGCTCCAGTAATCCCTGGAGAGTTTCCAGAGGTCAGCAGAGAATCATGGAAGAAAGTGAAGACATTAAAGGAAGCACATATTTGCAGATGTGGCAGCTTCTGCCAGCCCAGGAAGAGGGAGAGGAAGCAGGAGGCAAAACCTTGAAGATATGCAGGGAATTTTTTGTTTTGAAAAAGGTTTTGTCTCTTTGTGATACCGAACTGAGGGAGAGAGAGGCAGAAAAAGCCTGTTTTCTATATAAGCCAGAGAAACTCATTCCACATTTTTGTTGTTCTCTTTCCTGATCTGTCATGGAAGGGCAGCAGCATTTCCACATCTCCATGATGCTGCTTTATGAGCAGCCTGAAATCCTTAGAAAGGAGAGGGAAAAACGCAGCAGAACCGGGTTTTCTGAACCATCACACAGGATGATTTCTGTACCAGAAGCCTCGTCCAAAGGCTCTGTGTTTGGAAGCCATCCATGGGGATCGGGGCCTATTGTGCCGTGCACTGTACAAACACCCAGGGAGAGCCATCCCTGCCACAAAGGACCTGCTCTCCAAACAGAGACGGCAGAGGAAGAATAGCGGGAGGATTAGAAATCAGTCGACGAGTCCAGAGTCGCACGGTTTGGTTGTTCTGATTTCCAGCCCAGCAATCTGCTCTTTCTCGTGGCCAGCCACCTTTTGCTGCTCTGGTGCTTACAGGGTGTTAATGGCACTAAAGATAATTGCGTGTGGCTCGGTATTTTTAACTCCTGGGAGCTTTACATACAGGCACACACCCGCTGAACTTGGTTGCCCCCAGGGACAGTGTCCCCTCCTGGCCCTAAGACGGCTCGGAGGGTGCTCAGATAGCGACTCTAAGGTGACCTTCACAGCAGAAATGCCATACAAGCAAAGGGACAGGAGGAGGGCACAGCTCTGGCAATACCCGGCTGTTGAAACACCTTCACATCTTGCGACACAAAGCCAAAAAACCTCTTTGTCTTAAGGATTGAAGACTAACCATAGGAAGAACTGTGTTTGTCGCATGTTAATCACCTAGGCAACTGGGAAAGCAGAAGTGAGCTTCACTTTCTAGTGGGCTTTAGAATCTGACAGTTCATTCAAACGCCTTTTTCCGGTACGTGTGCTTCTGCTGCAAATTTGCATTTTTAAGATGAAAAATCGTACCTATAAACAATCACTTTGTGTTTGTAGCTTTTCCTTTCCCACCGGTGTTGTGTGTCTGCAAGCCCAGGTAGTTATTTAATGGCCTGCATTATATTATGCATGATATTTAATGATCTGCATTAGAAGTACAGCCTTTTCCCTCATTTTAATTTTTCCTCCCTGGGATCCTGCCACTGGGGCAGCAAGGATTTGTTAGACACCAAGGAACAACCTTGGAGGGCTGGGAACAACCCTCTCCTTTCCCAGTCAGTAGGGAAGAAGGCTCTCATGCATAACTGAAAGGGGTTGTGAAGGATAGGAGCATATATCCCAAAAATGAAGTAATGCCGTGCAGGTGCAGACCTGAGGCTTGTGTCACACTACTGCAACACAGCTATCAGTAAGTGAATAATCCAGCCTGCCACAGGGTCTTGCAGGATTCAAGTCCCAACTCATGCCTTTATCGTCGTCTGGGTCAGGAAAAAGGCAGGAAGGCTGTGTCTTAGCAAGGAGCAGCAGCAAGGTTGTTTTTTTCCTAGTGGCTCATTCAAATCTGGAGCTGTTTTTGTGAATAAATGCTAGCGTTAGCATCTGCTACTTTAGAGAAACATGTACAAAAGCATAGGTTGAAAATTCTGTTGATCTTCTGTCAGAAAAATGAGACTTTCAAAGCGAAAAAAAACCAACAAAAAAACCAACAAGACAAAAACCCACAGACAGCTCCTACAATCCTAAAACAAAAACGTTAATTTAAATTTAATTGTTCCTATTCTTGTCCAGATTGCTTTGCTTCTGATAGATTTTGATAGCTTTTCATAGACTTCTTTATTTCCTAAATGGAAAAAAACATCCTTTCTGGATGGTGCTGTCCTAGAAGAAAAACATGGGTTTGGTAATGTCTTTATTTACATTGTTTCAAAACCTATTTTCCTTGAAAGGAAATGTTTATGAGGTTTGGCTTTTCTCCCTACATTTCCTAGGCAGAGTCGCTGGTGCTTTGCTCTGACTGTCTAAGCCCAAGAGTAACTCCAAATCTTTAGTATTATTTTATTCAGCAGAACAAATTTTCTGAGTTTTCTAGCTCATCTACAGCACCACAGAGGGGGTGTGAAGCCCTGATATTTCATTTGGGCAACATTTAGAAAACTTCTGAACGACTATGCAAAATTATAAATAATTATACAAAAGGTGCGAGGACTTGCAGAGACAAGCCAAGTTTATGAGGCTCAGAAACTGAGGGAATTAGAAATTTTTCCATCTGCTTGGATGAGTATTGATTTAAACACCAGAAAGTCAGATTCATCTGAACATACTGGATGAATGGAAAAGTTACAGAGCTGTGGACAACACGATACATTTCACTCCACAGAGGCTGCTGAATAAGGCAGAGAGAAGAAAAAGCACACGATCAGATTCTCTACCAGTCTTTTTAGCAAAAGAGCACGAAACACGCAAGAACAAGAAGGAACTGAGCAACCTTGTGAACCCCTTTAGGAGGGATAAATTCATGGTGAGGGTGAAGGAGAAGCTGTGCCTGTGCTCACAGCACCTGAAGCAGAAGAGAGCAGGGAGCACAACCTGCAGGGTGTGGAGTACATGGACAACACGGGAACTCTCCTACATCCGACAGGCAGGCTGCAAGGTTTGGGTTTATTTTGTTTTTTCCCAAGGTCATGCAGCTGTAAAGGGGAAAGAACAGAAGGCCTGGAAAATTCAGGAAGTGAAAGGACCAGTTTCGATGTTTGTTAAGTTTGGACTTAACAGAAGGTAGAGATATAGTGCTTAACTACTAAGATGCAATTAAAAATGAAACATTAAAGGCTAATTCTTGGTTATTTTCAACAACTGGGATCAGGGAATGAAATTCCTGATCACGTTACTTCTGCCTTTAAATTATAATAAGGATCATGACATTCACAGGATAAAGCCAAGTGACTGTCAGCACATGATGGCCCTGGGAAGAAATGGAATCCAATCACTTGCGTGTGGAATAATTTTTTAACATTTTAAACCAGGTAAATAAGAATGCCATTTATTCATTAAAAAGGATGAGCTCTCGGGAGCCTGATACAAGCCTCAGGACCACCAATATGAAGGGAAATTGTGTGTGCAGAGCAACTATCATCTCCAAACAGACTCCTTGAACCTGGGCCCAGAAATTATGAATAACTGGGCAGTCTTATGTGCAAAGAAAGACTGGCATTAGCAGACAGAAAGTGTTAAAGTGCTGAAATAAAGGAAAGGGACATTGGAATAAAAGGGAGGAATTTGGCAAGGAGAGATCATGTGGCACTGGGATCTAGCTGTACCGGGGCGGAGGGAGGAGGGGATGTGTCTCAGGCTTTATAGGAAGAAAAGAAGTTAAATCTGCAGGTTACAAATGGATGTAATATGAGACAGAAGCCATATGTTGTCGTTTCCACTCCCCCTGCAGAAGACATCCTCCCTAAAGTCTTGATCAAGGAACGGGTTGTAAATCACAGAGGAGGCAGGATGCAAACTTCAGTAATTTCCATTAACTGACACCAGGCTAACACTGTAATTGGTAAAAAAGTGGTTTGGGGAAGTCTATTAACTTCTGCTTTGCTGCTCATCATTCCCACAAGTTCATAACAGAGTACAAGGCAGTCAGATACCCAGCTGTCTATTAATAATTGATTTGATGTAGGACATGAAGTGTGAGTAATCAGTTTCCTTGTTCCTCCGTTTAATGTAATCCATGAATCACGGTGATCAGTAAAGAGGTTGATTGACCACACAATGCTAACTTTTTCGCTAATTCCAACTGCTAACTTGCATTTAAGAAAGTTAAATGTCTGCTAAATACTTTGTGGTTATAATAGGGATGCTATGGAAGAGGGAGACAATTAGTTATTTCATTAGCTAGTGTTCATTTTTGGATAAGAGCTTGTAACTCTGCCTGGTGCTGCTTCCAGTAGTGCCAAGTCTTCCCAGCATTAGATACTAAAACAATTGTCATCAAACATAGACCTCTCTCTTTTTGGCCCAGAGTCTTGTCTCTCCCAGACCTAAGAAAAGGTTTAACTTGCAAGCAGAAGCTGCTTTTATTCTCACCATATTGCTACCGGTATCAGTACCATGGTATCTATTTACCCCACAGTCACAAAAGATCTCCTATTTTCAGTACCTTTTCAAGGTGAGGAACTGTGGCTCTTCCTCTTTTACTCATAGGGAAACAAGGAGCTGAGAGTGTGTCAAGAACCTGGTTTTGCTAATTGTGCTATTTCAGGCACTTCTGCTTGTGAACATATGTGTGTTTTTCACCAATGCCAAGATTTTCACTCACTGAGTGTCACTTCCTTTGTTAGCTCCAAATGTGCAGAGGCTGAAAGGGCATCTTTACTAGTGAAAAATCTCTCAAGAACTCTTATAAATCATTCAAGCTTCTGGTTGAAAATGTTTCCTTTCACACACTTCTTAGTGCCAAATACAGGCCCATCTGGAATCATTATTAATTCTGTTGAACTGTTTAATTCCAAATGGTTCTCTTTTTTAAAAAAAAAGAAAGACTTGATTCAGTATTTTATAACCATAATTGGAATAGCACATTAAGACTCAACAGCTCATTTTTTTATTCCAGGAAATGGCAAGCAACACATCTTGTACTCAATCAGTCACATTAATAGAGCAGTGCTAAAAAGTCTTGTAACATGTAGCTACCCACTAGATTAATTCCTCTTACATATTTGTTTGCCATGCAAACAGAGATTTAAATGATCTTTGTGGGCTTAAGAAAGCTTCTCAAACAATTTGGAGGACTTCTCTGTGAATGCTTCGTTGAGCACATCAGCCAGAGAATTAGAAGAATAGGTACCCTGCCACTGAAACGGCTGAGCAAAGTGAAAAGCATGCTCCTCCAGATACAAACTCACATCGAGATGGCTGTTTCTGGTTCATCATCAGGACTGAAAAATTAAATTCAGTTTGCAAGCAAAGTGCCATTCACATTTCAAAAACAAAAGCACCAAAAAAAACCCTCCAGTGGTTTTGTTAAAGCAAACCTGCTTATTTATTTTTGCATTAAACATTAAACATTGCCTCTAGGATTTGAATGCACATGTGAAGGGAACTGTGAAATCTTGGTGTCATTTATATCAACAGCACAATTCCCAATGACTAACACTCGGGACAGCTGGGAAGTTCTCTGCATAGTTCTCCACATGCAACTGATGTGGGAGACTCTCAGGCTGCACGTTTGGCTCCTTGACGCTTGCTCTGAAGAGCAGTCACAGATCTCCA
This sequence comes from Falcunculus frontatus, assembly GCA_013398115.1. Taxonomy (NCBI): domain Eukaryota; kingdom Metazoa; phylum Chordata; class Aves; order Passeriformes; genus Falcunculus; species Falcunculus frontatus. The sequence continues at coordinate 1,236,023 of VZRV01006227.1, forward strand.
GACCTCTGTGGGGTTGCACGGGCTGCTCAGTGCAGGCAGGCAGGCTGGAAACACAGAGCCAGGGACTGTGGCTGCCCACTGAAGGGCAGAGCTTGCATCCCCCACGACTTGGGGATGAAAGCTCCGGAAGGCTTTCGGACCTAGCAGCTGGTGATTAATGTTCGGCTACAGAGAACCGTAGGTATGGAACCAGTCAGGGCTTAGAGTGATACAATTATAAATTCATAGCCAGACTGTCATGATACAAATTAGTCTCAGCACTCATTTTCTTTGGCAAAACTCCCATTCTTTGGATGCCTTTCTGGTGAAATTTACTGTGACATGAAAGATATCCAAAATACAGATAAAAGGAGTAGTTTTCCAAGTGCAAAATCCACTAGAAGTGTTCACCATAAACTCTCCATAAAATAAGCTGGAAAGGAACTTTCATGTCTGGTCCATACTCCTGCTCAAAATAGGGTCAGCTTTGAAGTGGAATGGGGGTACTCAGGGCCTTATCCAGATAGGTTTTGAGTATGTCCAAGAATAAAGAGCTTACAACCTCTCTGAGCTCTTGTTCTAGTGCTTGATCATCTCTGTGAAGCTTTTCTCTGTATATCTAATAGGATTCATCTTGCTGCAGTTGGCATTCACTGCCCTTTGCCTTTCGCTGTGCACCCCCAAGAAGAGTCTGGCTCCATCTTGTCTGCAATCATTTATTAGGTGGTTACAGAGAGCAATAAGATACTCCCTGAGACATCTTTTCTCCAGATGAACAACCAGCTTTCTCAACCTGTCCTTGTACTCCATATGCTCCAGCACCCTGAGCATCCTGGTGTTTTTTGCTGAACTTGACCCAGTATAGACTCATACCATGGCTTGAGTTGGGAGGAACCTTAAAGTTCACATCATTCCAGTCGCCCACCATGGGCAGGGACATCTTCCATTAGACCGGGTTGCTCAAAGCACCATCCAGCCTGGCCTTGTACATTTTCAGGGATGAAGCATCCACAGTGGCTCTGGGCAACCTGTGCCAGTATCTCACCAACATCAGCTTGTTGTCTACCAGGACCCCTGGGTCTTGCGTTGGAAGCTCCTTTCTAGCAAGCCCAGCCTATGCTGTTCCAGGACATTATTCCCTACTGGGTGCAGGACTTTGCATTTGCCTTTGTTGAACTTCATAAAGTTTTCGTCATTGACTCTTCCACCAATTTTGGATCATCAGTGAACTGGAGAGGTTCCATCCCACTCCATTGTCCAGCTTTAATGAAGACATTAAATAACATCAGACCCTGTAGTGACCCCTGAGGAGCACCACCAGTAACCAGTCACTATTTCAACTCTGATCTGCTGCATGGAATATCTTGAGCCCTCTGCTGCATGGAATACCTGGAGCCCTGTAGTCCAGCCCTTTTTCCACTCATCTTATCCTCCTGCTTAGTCCTCTTGTCTCCAGCACCCAGGATACTACAGGAGGCTGTCAAAAGCCTTGTTGAAGATCAGGAAAACAACACCCACTGCTCCCCAGTGCCTGCTGTGATGGCCATGGCCCTCTGGCACTGCCCCTTTCAGTGCCCATTGGCATCACTGCCTACGGTGTTGTCCCTGGTTTTGTCACAGAGACCATGTGAAAGGATTCTAATGTAATTGGTCTCCTGGTGCAGCTGATAACAGCCATGAGGACTTCATTGAATACCAATGCCAAGAGACAGCAGCAAAGTAAATTTTGTTTGGAAATATTGCTGCAAAATCATCATATCCATAGAGAAGGGTTTGATGTATTAGTAATCAACTTCCCTGGAATATTCCTGTAATTGTTATGGTTCCTTAGGCGTAAGGAAATAATTTCTGGATTTGGATCACTGTGTTAGTTAGTCTGACAAGCCCAAAATAAAGTAAATTTTCACACATCAATCATTAGCATATTTGCCTAAGAAACAGTGTGCAGAATTCATGCAAAATCAACAGCTTATTCAAGTAAATACATATTCATAATTATTCTATGTGAAATATTGCTTTCTGAGTTTATTCAGTGAATGCTAACTACATTCCTAACAAATATACAAAAATAACAGCTCCCCTGTTACTATGGAGAGGGAGAGGAGAAGGTATTGTGCTGGAGGACTAATTGTAAAATCTTTGGAGTAAGAACAAGATAGTGATTCCCTCAGATACTGTAATAATAATTCAGCAGCCCAAGGTTTTACATTCAAGGTTTTGGAGAGAGAAATGAGAAGTTGCTGATGAGTTGGTCTAGAGATATACTGAAGGGGTGTTTCACGGGAGGGACATTTCCCATCATTCCGGGAGACAAGAAGGGAAGGTATAATTCTCAGCTGAAGTGAAACAAACACAAGAACGGGTTTGGCATTAGCAGCTATGCTGCATCTGAAATTGACTCGAGCTCGCTGGACACAGCCACCCCTATCAGAGCCCATCCCTCTCACATCTCCTGCAGCCCAGCTGGCAAAGCCAAGCGAGGATACGTATCCTTGAAGGAATCAGTATGCACATGTGTGCACATACCCACCTGCAGCCACACGGCCACTTGATACCTCATCTCCATAATGGGATTTGCCAGGAGCAAGCAGAATGCGATCGCTGCGCTCCGCCCCTCTGATGCATCGGAAAGAGCCAGCATTACATGTTTTATTGCCATGGGTGTGGAAAAACCAGGCTGCAAGTCACATTGATCAGAGAGCCAATAAGGCAAAGAAGGCACCCTGCAATATGGAGCCTGCAGAAGCCCTGCCAGGGAGGGATCACAGCACTGCCAAGTGTCACTGCAGTGAGGCACAGAGAGGCTCAGTGCTGCATCAAAGATAGGAGGGGGCATGCTGCATTTTATAGGGCAGCTACAGATAGTAATTTACACCTTTTGGCCAAAGATTGTTAAGCACTCTGCACAAATTCCTGACGTTCAGGTTCCCAGCACCAGTATGTGGTAGTTTTCCATATGGCAGAGGGGCTTTTTCATCCCTAACAGTGAGCTGCACTCATTATTATGCAGTAGATTTTTTTTGTTTCTGTACACCAGGCCTGGGATCTTGCAAGGAAGTGATTATACTTGCCTAAATAGAGATTCTGGTGACAAGATAATTTACAATGCTCTGCTGCATAATCACTGAGCCAAGGTCAGGGAAACCATTGATGTAGCACGGTCAGGGCAGTTGTAAATAAACCCCACATCACGAAAGGGGCTACTGTCAGTGAGAATAGACGGGCAAGAAAGGACAGAAAAGAAAGAACCTCCAGCACTCTCACCATGGTAAATTCTCATTCCCCTCCCTTATCTCCACAGATCCCATGGTTGGCTAATTAAAGAAGGAGGTGTAACTATCAATCTAATCTCACTTGTTCTCAAATTTACCATAATTTCTACACTTGAGAGGCTGGTGAAATGAAACAGCACTACTAGAATTTCCCATTCATCAGCAGGAAGCAGAACAACTCTGGGAATTGGGCTAAAAATAATTAAGAAGCAGGATCAGGTGCTGTGCACATGCATCTCTCTGTACACGGGCATGCAGGCACACAAGCATTTACTGGAGGTAGCAGCAGTAGCACAGGGGGAGATGAGCACCACCAGTAATTTTATCTTAACATATGAATGCTTGCAGATGTACTCACAGCATACTTATTAGAGAGGCAAAAAATGCCCAAGAAAACTGCCATCAAATTATGCTACAAAAAAAATCAGCTTTTTAGGCAGATAAAACCACCAGAATACCACCAGCAGTACTGCAGGGGACACTCGGGAGCTGCTGGGGTGGCCACAGCACGTGGGGTGGTCAGCACATGGCCCTCACCCCAGCACACTGTGGGCAGAGCTGGTACACCCCCTTTGAGCAGGAAGGTTGACATTTTCTGGAAGTATCCATGTTATTTCACATGCTTTGCTTTGTTTTGCACTTGTGCAGTAACACTAGAGCCTTTCAGAAAGTGTTGGAGTGGCTTTTACCCCTTCTCCATACAGGCAGGCTGGGAGCGAGGTGCTGCCAGGGGCCTTGCTCTGCTCAGCACAGTGAAGGTGCAGCTGGTCCAGGACCTCCTCCAAAAGACAGACTGATTGGACACACAGATATCCTGGATCATCAGAGCTGTTCTTCAAATCCACTTGGATTTCAAAGGGGCAGCTGAGAAGGAAGATGTATCTGAGGGGCAGCACTAGGATGGAGGATTTAACTAAATAAGTAGCTCTTACCTGAGGAACAAGCTATGCCACAGAAAGATTTTTGAGAAAGATTCCCCAACTTTACTACTAGTCAGCCTAAACATAGTTGCTTGCCATGTTCCAGGAAAAGCCTTTATCTAGTTTGCAGCTCCTCTAGGAAGGGTGTAAGGAGATGGTAATGGGCCAAATCCTCAAGCCAGTGTAATCAATGCTATTTGTTTGCCTCTGCTGGAACCCCACTCTATTTCAGTTAAGAGCTAACACACAGTAACTTAATATGCATTTATGTTAATATTTGCACTTTGCAGGGCTTGGTAGATTGCGTGGCTGGCACATGTCAGACTGAATGTCATTTCCAAAAGCTAGGGGACCTATTGGAAACTGCCATTAAGAGTGACTAGCTGACAACATGTGGAACCTCTGAGGAAAAGCCTTCCCACCTCAAGCCCCTCCTTGTGATTAATCTTTCAACTAGACAATACACATTACTATTTTAAAAAACTGAATTTTTAAGGACAGAATTAATTAATGAACAGAGGAAAATGTGAACAAATTAGTACCTTCAAGCACCGCAAGACACAGGGAAAGGATACATGGACAGAGTGGCCAGGTCCCTTCAGAGACCGCAGCTGTAGCCCCTTATCTGCAACATTGCCTCCTGGCAGCAGTACTGCATCCAGCCCCAGAATCCAGATTCCATGCCAATCACTCCAGAGCATTATTAAGATGCATGGCATCTTGATAAAATTCAAACCAAAGTTTCTTTCCTGCACATTGGAGTGGTATAGGTAGCAAAGGCTGATGTAAAAACTGAGCAAGCAGCAACGATGGGGGTTTGTATCACACAAGCTTGGAAAATAGTCTGGAATAAAAAATGTGTGCATTATTGCCTTTCACACTGTATCTGATCTTGCACTGCCAGACAACTTAAACTGTGAGTATCTGGCAGAATTCAAGATCGTTTTGCAAAGACTTGTCATTCTCCTTCACCAGATCGCTCTCAGCAAGACATGATGGAGAGGGAGTTGGAATATATCATATTAGAATGAATACAAATGGTAATGATCATGCTCCTCCACAACATTTCCACTTTAAGGAATCAGTTAATTAACCCTGAATTGAGCAGGCTTGCCAGTCAGGAATAGAGCAGCTCAATTGATAACAGCTTCCTGACCCTTACTTCTCAAGGACAAGATTCAGTAACCCTTATTTATGTTAAACATTAGCTTACCCTGTGAGGAACCTCCAGAAATCAATAGGAATTGCACTACATGAGTAAGACTGGCAGAATCTGATACCAATTATAAACTCAGATTGGCCCTCAGCTGGGTATTTCTGTCTGCTCTTTACTTTTTTATTTTTTCTTTCCATATTCCTCCTCCCCCATGTCTGCTCCCAAGAAAATACAGAACGTTCCCTCTCATAAAAGGCACTTGAATGGCTGCTTCTCCTCTTTCTCTTTAATCCAAAAAGTATGAATATTTCTTGTTAAAGGAAGGTAATGTTTGACAAAACTTGGCAGTTTTAAGTGGATTTCTAAACCTGGAAGGAACCCAGCCTTTTTGACAAAATGGAAGCCACAATTTGTGACTTTTAAATGTGAAGTGGTTTATTTCTTCTTGAAGAAAACATTGTAGCTGAAACCACTAGAGAAAGCATTAAGGGAAGCAATCTGGACTTAAAAAAAAAAAAAGAGATATAAGATCTACACTTTTTTTTACCAAAGCACGTGAGGGAAGAGGTGGATAGGAACAAGGAGACATTTTTTCTATTTGGAGTTCCTTTCCCCAAATTTTCCCAGAAGCAGAACAGGCTGTAGCTGGGTAGAGGAACTGAAAGCCTGAAGATACTGGTAAAGAGAAAAATACCCATGTGATGTAAAAGGGAGGTGGGAGAGAAAAATCCTTCAGCCTTTTATTTTGAGTCAGCTCAAAGTTAAATTACATCTCGCTGCGCAGGGAAACCGCGTCTCCTGAGAGCTGCAGCCTGGGTTTCTGTGTCTTCTCTCTGGTCTGGCCTCCTACGTTGGACTCCTTCTCCTAAAATGTCACTGCCACGCACCACCTACAGCAATCTCCTTGACTCAGCCGAGCCAGAAAAGCATGTTTTGCTGTTGGATCAGTCGTTGGGATGGGGAGACTCTGGAGGATGGCAGGGGCAACTCCCTGCTGGCCTTGCAGGGAAGCAATTCCAGCCTTCAACCTTTTGGGTTAGCTCAACAGGCTGAAGGACAGTAAGCTCAGGTTAGGCAACCCTAAAAGCAAGACTTTTTTTTTACATCTCCCGATGAAAGAGTTGTTAGTGCATCGGAGTTGCTCATGTGGCAGAAACTGCATTTTTGATCAAAAACATGGTTTTACTGGGAAATTAAGAAGCGGATCTATTCTTACTGAAAAGGAATAGCAAAAAACCCCAGTGGGATCTCAGGAATGAAATCATGCAGAAATGATCCTTCCAATACTGATGTGCAGGCACAATAGATGCTGGTGTTTTCTGCTGCTGAGTGACTGTTGCTCAGGCCGCCTTTTCCAAAGCCGAGTGACAGATTGGGCTGGAATTAGACGGGAGGCATTGCTACCTTGAAGCCATGTAACTGTCTGTGACTTTACAGCACTGACTAGCTTTAAGTCTCTATTGCCACCCAGTTCAGTAGGTACTTTTCTGCATGAATTAGATGCTTCCAGATTTTTTTGAGCTTGTTTTTCACATCAGATGCTGTCTGACTTGCCTGAAATTATTGGATACCTAGCAAGCCAAAAAAAAAAAAAAAGCTGTGTCTGGCTCTGGTATTGTTTTCTGCTCATGTCCTAAAGCCATGTCAGGTTGAAATAAGGTACACAGCATCTCTCCCATCCTCCTTCATTGGCAGCATCCCAGTTTCTGTGGAAAAGAAAACCTGGAGCATGCACTGACAAGGAATTGCAGCATGGTCAAATAGGTTTCTGATATAGAAGAGTGGGGCAGCAAGTCTGCAGACTCCTCCCTGGCTGCAGAGACAGAGCCAGCAAGCCAGGAGTGCCTTATTCTTTCTGTAGACACAGACAAGAAGATTTACTGCTTAGTGTAGCACTGCCTCTGGGGCTGGAATTGGATTTCTCCCCAAACTGTTACTTCCTTTCAAGCTCCTCTCCTGTGCAGAAAATTTTAGAAGGAAATGCCACTGGATTACACAGCTGCTGTCTGCCTGGGCTTTAAATGTGCCAATTTGCATCAGTCTGTAGGCAGTGTTGAGAACAGGCTGGAAGTGACTGCAGCCTTCCTATGTTACTAGTGGCATCTTACTTGCAAATCTGAAACAATTGAAGGGAAAAGGTGAAGTAGGACTAGAGACAGCCAGCTCTCAGCTACTAGAAAAAACCTAAATTCTTCTTTTCTTCTGAGAAAAGCATGTGTGAAACACAGCACTCTTGAGGGATGCCCTACAAGACATCAGGATGAAGCCTCGGTAACTGATGCAAAACTGAAGCAAAACAAAGTACAAAATGTCCCCATGAAGTAAAAATGTCCCCATTTGTGTAACTGATCCGGCTGGGAATTAAAATCGTTGAGAACAAACCTGTCATTAAACACACTGAAAAATTTTTAAAGATAAATTGTAACAGTATCAGTGCACTATGAGAAAGCTGATTCCTACTTGTTTTGCAGAAACAAATAAGTAGGGTAAAAGCCCAATTGCAGAAATGCTGGCCAGAAATGAAGTGCTAAAGCTCTGCAGGTACCTTTTCTGTTAACAGATAAGCAGGCACATTGTGATGGGGAGCATCACCATGTAGCATCACTGCAAAGTCTTCTAATGTTACCTTTAGAGTGTGCAAGCAGGTTTTCATCTCTTAGAGAGAGCTGCTATCTTGATGTTCAGTGTTTGGGTTATGCAAGGACTTTGTACCTTGGCAGGCTCAGAAGAAGAGGAGGCAATGTGAACAGCCTGGAAACTGGCTGTCTGCCTTGCTTCTCGTTAAAGTAATTCTGGTGCTAAGAGTTGTCACTTGGGAACCAGACAGAGATGTTGGGCTAGGACTCCTACATGAAGGAACTGCCTTACATGTTGGCTGTACATCCTCAGTTTGGGACTGGGATGTATGTGTGAATAAAGTGATTCAAATTTAGAATACCCTCAGACTTCTTCTATGCCCAAAGGAAGGCATAAGCATCTCCTAGTGATGCACAAGATACCCAGATGTTAGAAGAAAAGTCAACAAAGCTTCAATTTACTGTCATCTGCCCTTCTTTGTAGGAGAGATTTTAAAGGGTGAAACCCTGCATACGCTCAGTGCTCCCTCAGAGAAGGGTAATAAACCCCTCAGGCCTCATTGAACCAAGTTAGTAAAACATAAAAATACTTAGTAATCACCATTCTAGAGGTGCCAACCTTTGCTGAACTGTAACTGTTTTTTCAAGATATTTCTAAATATTTATGTCAACAATGTCATGACTGCAATATCAGCTACTTGAGTGCCTCTCTCCTCAATGGTACGTGCTCCATTTCAGCTGGCACATTTGAGGAGCTGTGTTCAGTATCTTAGGTGAAGAAGCACTTAAAAGGCATTAAGCAGTAAATTAACATCTCTGTTTTCAAAGGGATGTGTGAGAGGAAGAAAAAGGCAAACTCTCGAGTTAGCACTTAAAAACATAAGTGAAATCATACAGAATTTTTTAAAGAAACTAACTTGGACAGCTGCTGCTATGATTATCTTAGGGGATTCATTAAAGCCCTGTTTGACATTCAAATAAGTTCTTGTTTCTGGTGGTAAGAAAGAAGGAGAGTATGTACTTTAAAGAAATTACAGGATTTAGAAATGAAGATGAAAGATTCAGAACTACCTTGTAGTTACTTTCTGCTCCCTCTGCCCTCTTGTAAACGGGAAATATTATGACAAGAGGTACAGTGACCTCTGATGTACCGCACAGGAAGAAATGAGAAAGTTAATAGGGGAAGCACCAAATTAGACACCTGAAAGAACGGGATTAAAAGATGAATAAGAATATTATATCACTCGTCAGCATGGCATTAGAGAGTCCAGCTTCATCTTTTTTTCAGGTTTCATTAAGGAAATGACTGGATAGGGCTGTTTCTTTCCCAGCCCTGTGCAGCCTATTGAAAAGGCAGGATACATTCACTCAGTAATTGCATGCCAACAACATGCAGGGCCTAAAAATTATTCCATGATGTTCCTGTGGATTTGTACTGCACCTCTCTCCCCCTATCCTAACTGGACACAACTGCTCCATGAAGCTCATTCAGTGAGTGGGACTGAGCATCCTCAGAGCTGCTTCACAGGCACTCCCACAGCCAAGGCACAGATGCTCCTTGTGCTCCCTTCATTAAATACCCAAGTGAAGGGGGTTTGTATCACCTGAGCTGCCCGTCTCTCTCCCTGATTCTGCCCCACCCAGTCATCCCACGATAGCACAGATCAGCTACAAGTTTCCACTACAGCTTTAGGGGGACTGAAAAATGTGGGTGCATTCTGCTCCTTGTTTATTATCCAGCAGCACTCAGGCTTCAGGTGTGGATCTTCCTGAAGCAAGATCAGAACTTGCTGCATCTCAAGCAAATGCTTGCAAGTGTTAAAGATGTCATTAGCCATCCAGGCTTATTCCTCTTGGACTCCCATTTGTTTCTGAATATCTATCAGCCATACACCAGAGTATTTCTTTCCATATGTGGTCTGTAGGAGGTAATGATCAAATACTATGATGATGAAGATACTCTAAAAATATACAAAATCTGAGTAGATTAGACTAAAATAAACATGGACAAGAATATGTTGGGAGATGATCCTTTTACTTGGAGCTTTCACCTTTGTGTGGTAAGAATTAGATTTTTTTCTTTCCTGATATATTATAAATCTTGTGTTTTCCCCTAGGCAAAAAGATGTATTGAGAACAGCGTAAGTGGGTGAAAAATACAAGAACTGGCAGACTGAAGTGTCATGGATGATGTTCTGCTTTTTATCAGCTTATTAGGTGAATTTTATATTTGATTTTGTGCTGGTTGTAAGCCTGGAAAAAATATATTTTATAAATTAAAAAATCAGAAAACCCCCAGCATATTGCAATATATCTTCACCTGTTATAGGCATGCAAACTCTTCTTAGAAATGGGTTCCCACATTTTAAGTGGCTTCTAAGAAGTTGATTTTGACCTTTAAAAGAAATTTTAGTTATGTAGAAGTTTTTAAGTGACACACATTAAAGACTGAGATGTTCAGATATTGTAGTAGCTGGGCTGACTGGCTCAATATACAGCTATCAGAAACCAGTGGGATTTTCCTCTTTCTTTTCAGTTCATACAGGTTTGTGTTGCTTGGCATCTTGCATTAGAATTTAGCTGAAAATAAAGCTCTGACAAAAATCACTCTTATCAGGATGAATTCCAAATGGTTTGGAAGATGATTTGGTATCCAAGTACCTCCATTCCCACAAGCACTCCTTTCTAGAAATAAGAGACTGAGTTTTAAGTTAATTAAAAACATGAGACGAGATTCTAATTGGTCTGATTTTCTTTCTGAAGGCTTGATCTGCACTTCACAATTTCTGGCACGTGCCCCTAAATAAGCAATATGTCACATCCCTGTTGCCATGCTGCATCTGTGGGACTGAATAAGCAAAGCCTTTCAGTTACAAAGGGATGTTCAGCCTAAGCCACTGAATTCCAGTTCTACCTGTATGATCCCACTTGATTTACCAGAGGCTGCTCCCTTAGATATCTGCTCAACCTGTCTGAAATGACTCACTGGAAACATTCTTAGCACATGCCTTAGGGAAAAAATGAAAAGCAGCAGCAGAAGAGTGGAAGGAAAATAATGAGAGAAAAGGCAAAATAACTGTTCCGTGTTAGTTAATCTCTCAGAGCCTTATTTCACCTTGCATTTTGTCACTGTATACCTCTCAAGTATTTAATTACTCCTTTTTTTTTCTGTTTTTGTTATTTTTACAGGGACTGTGCAGATTGAGCTGGAGAATTTCTATTTTGGATACCACTAAGTAAGTATTATCTGTTCATTCTGACAGCTGATCTCTGACAAGAAATCAGCTGTTATCATTCCTCTGTCTTCTTCCTGGGTTCGGATGGAAACATTTCACTTGAAATATTCTCACTGCAAATGTAAGAATTTTTCTTTACACCTGACATTATCTCATGTATTCTGGCTCTCTGAAGAAAAGTCCCAGGGTCTTTTTCAACATCTTTCATACAGCCTACGCTTCAATAAAGATGAAATGTTTATCTCTTCAACTTTTATGCCTGGAACACATCTATGCAACAGGAAAGTGCAGTTACAAAGGTTCTACAGCAAGGATATTAAATTCCCACAGACGTGTCATGTCATGAAGATTGATTTAGTTTGGTTAAGGCATCTGACACTTCCTTTTTAAGTGGGGATGTTCCTAAAAGAACGTCTTGAACTTTAGGAACCCCCATATCTGCTATGTGATCTGAATTAATCTTCTCCTATACCACAACCTCTTATTTGCCTTTCCATACTTTCTATTTCTTCTGCTGAAAGTTTCACAGGAAGAAAGAATCACAGCAAGCCTTGTTTCTTTACTGTTTATCAAGGCCACCGTCTCTCTTGGAATCAAAATACCATAGTGGAAATCTTCAGCTCATTTTCTTTTAGGTCCAAGAAACACATGGGCATCCACGTGTGTTTATCCAAAGATAAAACCCCTTTCCCCATTAAAGCATATTTCTTAACCTTCTGCAATGACACCAGGAAATGATGCACTGCCCCTCACAGCCTCCTGGCTTCTCCCCTGCTTTCAGCTACAATTTGCAATTACAGGGGCTCCAGAGCAGCCACACTTCCATGCAGAGTCACCCCCTTCCCATCTCTAGCCCTGTGCAACAAGCCCACCCCATTAGGTCCTTGTTCACTGAAGGGTCACGTCCCTCCCAGGACATTTTGATACCTCAAGCTTCATCTTTGTCTGTCAGGGAAGACTTCAAAGCGCTGCTGGGGTCAGGGTTCAGATCCTCCTCTGGAAAAACAAAAGAAGATTCTAACTGTAGCTTATGAGGAGTGATGCAAAGCAACTGATTGCATTTTGTCAAGGAGAATGAACTAAGCCCGGGCTACTCAATAAACAAATCACTTAAAACAATTTGCAAGTCATATTGACTCCACATTCTTTTAGGAGGTATCCTGAAGGACTTTGGAGAGACATTTACAGAGGAGTTGTACCTACCAGGAGACAAAGCACTGACTGAAACACTACAAGACTACCAATGAAATCTAAGCATTTCCATACTGGAGGGAATTTTCTTCTTTTTCTTGAAATGCAGAAATTTCAAAGTGCTAAAGTGCAAGCAAAGACAACGATAGTAGGATGGCCTAAATCACTCCATCAGGGATTCCAGACACTATCTATCATGGAAGTAGGTACCCATACTAAACTGCAGAGCAGAAAAATGTTGCAGGAAAGGAAAGGAAATACATAAAACTAAATGCTAGGTATATACACTTGTCCATTGTTGAGTTATAATTTACTCACAGTAATACCAGAAAGAATTATTAATCTATAACCAATCTTGAAAATATGAGGAGAGGTGACCAAGTTCCCAGTTGACAACAAGACCACACAATTGTCCCTTGTGCCTGGATGAGATCAAGCAAAGGGAGCATAAAATATCCTGAAGGATGCTAAGATGTTTCAGAGGGTGTTTACCACTCAGTAGAATGGAAAGCAGCATAGGCAAAAAGGTTGGTGACACAGGTGGACCTGAGACAGCTGGGAAGAAAGGTTGGTATGGGTAAATTTCTCAGTGATCCTTCTCATGCCATGTGCTTAGAAAAATAAGTAAAGACAACCTGAATTCCTTGGACAAAATCCCTTGCCTTAATGCCAATTTGCTCTAATGACATCAAATCTTGTTTTGAAACTGATGAGGTTATACAGGGTAAGGGCAGAAACTGGATCCCTATCCAGGGAGATGCTTACAGTTCTCCAGAGGATGATCAGTAATAACACAAATGCAGTTCTTACTCTCTAAATTTGACATCAGTAATGGCAAGCTATTCCCCTTTCCACACTCCATGACAACATGTTGGTTTTGCTATTACCAGTAACAATTGCTGTTGGTGCAGCTGCCTGGAGATGTTCACCGGGCTCAGCCCTGTGGTGCCTAGGGCTTCACACACACCTGATAAATGGAACTTGCAGCCTCCCCGTGCCCAGGAGCTCAACTCCAACAAGACAAAGCAATCAAATGGTAGGAGGAGACCAGAGGGTGGAGAGATGGGAAAGGAATCAGCCAAAGGTCACCTCTCTGCGTCAGGAGGAAAAGCAAAGCCGGGCTGTGCTGGCTGCAGACCTCTGGAGCTGTGGATGATTTGCCCTGGTTCCTTGGTGACACTTTCCCAGAGAGCTGACTCTGACCAGGCCAGCTCTTCCGAAACAGAACTTGCACAGATCCCCAGAGTTCTTCCTCATCACTTGCATTTTGTGATGCAGATGTTTATTTGCCCCTGACAGGTAAGGTAGGTCACCTAAACAACCTGATTGATTATTTTTTCACGTTGATACTTGGTAAGCCATTACTGAGCAATCTGAGCCCATGGTGCCACTAACCAGAACAGCTTTGCCTCTTTCTTTGATCCATGCATCCTCTGCTCTCTCCTGTTATTAGCTGATTATTGACACAGGCAAACAACTGCTGGTCCCAGCTCCAGCTGAAGGCAGCGAATGCCCCATGAGAGATACAAAAGCACTTTGATAAGAGGAGCTACAGCCTGAACATCAGCCTCTGTCGGAAGGGAAGGGTCAGCAAAGCACTTTCCAAGACTGATTAAAAGCTCTGCTCAGCTGCAGGAGGTTGGGAGATGGCAGCCAGGCTGACAGCTGGCACATCCTCACTGCAGAAGGATGGGGAGGTGGAAGTTTCGATCAAGGGTAGGAACACAAATCCTTCTTGATACCCGGAGTCATAAAATCTGTAACAGTGATTTAGGAGAGAACAAACAGGTTTTGTGTGGGTTTTTTTAACCCCCTGAGAGAATTTCAGCTGTTTCTTGCCCATAAAATACACAGAAATAAACTTGGAACACCCTGGGAAAAGTTAAAATAAATATATTTCAAGGAACTTGAGTGCTATAATATTGTTAATCCTCACCCCCCCCCAAAAAAAACAACCAAAAAACCAAAACCAAACAAACAAAAAAAAACCAAACCAGAAAAAGAATGAATTTTTAAGAGGAGTCAATTATATCTCTTTGGAGATTTTTTTGGCATACTGCACTCACGTTTTCCAACTTCTCAACTACAGATGCCAGAACTTACTTTTTTTTTCTAGAAAGTGGTATTTGAACATTATTAAATTATAGTTGAAGTGGGAACCAACACAACGCTAAATAAGAACACCAACACAGACACAAATGCCAATGCTGGTGATGCAAAAAACCACTAAGCCATTTCATCTGACTAAACAGCATAAAAAACAAAAGCCCTTGAATTGCTAACAAGTTAAATCACAAATTGTAGGGTTTGTTATTAAGTTTGAGATACCACAAGAAACTTTATCACAAACTATTCGAGCTGGCATTAATTTGTGCTTGGCTTCCACTGCATAAAGCCCAAGTGCACCCCTGAGAGGGGAAATCCTTGTGCCTGTGGAAAATAACTGCGAACTTTGCCCTATGGCAAGTTTGTAAGAGGCTGACACAGGAAAAAAGAAGTGAGTGGAAAGGATCTGACTGGAAACACAATAGCAGACTTAAAAGGCTCTGATAAATGAAAAGTCATTCCGAGATTAGAGTCTCATTCAAAAAAATAACAAAGACATTTTCTGGTATGTGGCTGAAAATAGATTCCATATGAAAATGCTTAGTAGAGCTTATCAATACTTTTCATTCTCAGCAGTCTCCGAATAAACGCAGCATTTTTAAAAACTAAAATGGCATTTTTACAACATTCTGTAATTTAGATGGAGAAGCCACACAACTAATGTCTTCATTTTTTCAAACCAATAATGCAGTTTTAAAGATTTTGATGTTACAATTCCTTCACACTTTTTTTCCCCTTCCATCTGCCTGATCTTGTCCTCGCTTCTTGTAAAAATACTACCAGCGAGAAAAAAGAAAACAACTTTCCTTGCCCGAAAACTGAACCGACTTAGAGGCAGTTGATTCAAATGTTCCAGAAGCTTTGCGGAAAATTTAGAGAAAGCACTGAGAAATGTTTATCATTTTCAGATCATCTCCAGTAGCCAATGTATCTTTAAATCTCCATTTGCAGCGTATATGTAACATTCTGAACTCTTTAAAGGACCGTTATGGACAGAATTCATTTTCCTTTTCTATAGATAGATAGATAGATAGATAGATAGATAGATAGATAGATAGATAGATAGATAGATAGATAGATAAATAAAATGCCCCAAAAACCAAACCAAACTGATGGAATTTTAACAAGACGAACCAAATTACAGTTCTCTCAGGTTGCCTAACATTTGTTTACGGTGCAGCATGTAATAATTCATTTAACAGTAAGAGCACACCTGGGGTGGGGGGGAAAAGAGGCCATTATTCTGTTGATATACGAGATATTAAAGCCTTGCAGCACAGGGTTAAGCGGCGTGTAAGCACAGGCTTAGCGCTCCCACGTTTCTCACGGAGCCGGTCAGCAATGGCACCACAGGCGATCCCCCGCTCCGGGAACCCCGGCCAAGAAAATAACACCCAGACTCCCCAGAGCGATTTCGCTTTCGAAAAAAATTCACTCCAGCCCAAGCGGGCCAGAGATGTTGCTGTCTAGCTCTGTGACTCCCATGCATCCTTTCCAAAATAAACGCCGGCCGAGCAGCGGGAGCCGCGGCCAAGCGGGAATGCGGGAGCGCTCGGGCCAGCGCCACCTGGTGACCAGCGCCGGGGAAATGTCCCCACGGAGAGGAGCAAACACCCAAATTCAACAGCTGAGCGCCACGGACGCAGTGTTTGCATCATCTGGCGTGTCTTTCTCCTTGTAGAATGTCTCATTTTCACCAAATAGCGTTGTAAGCCAAGAGGCGATTTAGTTGAAGTTCAAAACATGGGGTGTTGGTTAAACGGATCCTCTGTGTTTTCAACCGGGCAGGTCTTCAGTCAGAATTTGCTCTTCTATTAAATATGCAGTGTAGGAATCTGGGAATCCAAGCCACCAAAAACTCAACTCTGCAACCATGACTCAAGTGAATAATCATGAGACATCTGTGGGATTACTTCCAGGAGTGGGAAAAGCAGCATATGTCTCCAAAAGTGCTTAGAGCAGTGCAATTCTGCCAATTCTATCACGCATCTCCTATCTGCTGGTTGAAGCCACAGCTTTGGGAGTCAAGTGCTTACATGTGAATCTGAATTCTAACCTAAAAAGAAAAACAAATTTTTAACTCTGTCAGAGAAAAAAGCTTGGGGAGGTGTGAGACGTGAACCCCCAAAACTAGATATCACCATGAGTAATAAAGCAGTATGTTTTAAAATTTTTGTGAATGCCACCGAGAGAGCGTGGGCATGGGTGCCTGGAGATGACAATACTGAGCAAACTCTGAAATTCACTCTGGGATGCAGCAGCTCCGGAAATCAACCTTTCAGGAGAGACCACTGCACCCAAACTCTGCAGGCTTGCACTTTACCTTCTGCCCTTGCTGAACGACCCTGTGCAAGAGGCTGGGAAACAGTTCTGAATCACTTACGGGAGCAAGGGGGAGAAGAGGGGATACTGACAAATCCTATTTATCTTCACAGATCAAGTGTGGCAACTGTGGGTAATTACAATGGTATTAATTTACATAAATGGTAACTACAATGTATCTCCTTCACCAGAGAAATCGCCTAAATGCAGACATAGCCACAAAATCACCATGTACTGTATTACTACTCTTTGTGCTTCTATTAAAAATATAAACTAACAAACAAATCTAATTTATGGCTTGTTTCTTCCCATTTCCACAATGATCCCAGGTTTCCTGCAAGACTACAATGTAGCAACCTGAAACAGCAAATGTTCCCTCTTCGTTGCCTGAAATCTGGCAGCTCACAGGGTTGTATGATGCCATAGGAAGCTTATTTTACTGTTTTTCTGTTGTGGTTTTCACCCTTATGTGTTTTGTTGGGTTCTTTTTTTTTTGGTTGCTGTTCAGGCCTGCTTGTATCTTCTAGCAGGAAGTCAGCGTAGCATCATGAGTGCATCTTCAAACAAGACTTTTGCAAGCTGATGCTCACAGTGGCTCTGTTTAGAGGTTTGTTCTTGTGAGGAAGCAGGCAGGTCTTCCTGGTTGCTTCTGAAAGTATCTCCTCACTGCACTTTCCATCTGCACTGGCTTTTGTTTACCACTAAGGTCAAGGCTGTGTGGTTTTCCCACTCTGCCTGTTGCATTAGTGGCACTCAAAGTGAGACTTTCACTGGATGGGAAGTGTTTGGTGAATTTTTAAATACCATTATTGATTTCACATTAATTTTCTTTATGAACCAGGGAAAGCTCTTATGCGAGGGTATAACAGCCAAGAAATATTTGACAAGTTGTTTAAAATCTACTGCCTGGAAGAAGCCTGATAGATCAATTAATTTATATTCCTGATATTTTAGTATATTCTTTAAACATATTTTCACTGATTATTATTATCCATCCTGAAGTATACAGCACAAAAGTGATCATATATTACCTGCAGCAGAGGTGGCTACCTCCTGGATGTCTGCCACAAGAGATATGGATATTTTGCCCAAAGCTGGCTTTTTCCTTTCCTTCAATGAAACATGATTAGAACATAATGATTTTGCCTCTGCACCACTCCCCACCAATTCTGTGGCTTCTGTTTTAGGGCATCAAAACTGTAAAAAGGGAAGATTCTTTTATATAGGCAGACTTCTCAACCTGTTACATCAGTTTATTTCACATCCCACGAGTGTTCTTTTGGATACAGATTATTGACTGCTCTTTAGTGAATAACTTTTTAGTCATTCTTTGGCCTCAGAAAATTACCTTTGAATGTTTTATGCAAGAGTATTCATTATGAACAATTAATGTACTGAAAATGTCAGCACCTCAAGAAGGCATTATATAAAAGATGAGTAAATTTATGGTCATGCATCATTCAAACTTCCTGCACTTTTCATTCTTTTAAAATTTATGTCTTACATTGTAGTACAATAGCTTGTAAGAATTTGATGACCTGAATGGAATAATGTCAAAAATGTCTTTCTGTGTATTTTAGAAAAGGAAAGCAATCAATTAAGAGTTTTCTTTTCTCTACCACTATTTTTAGGTATGACATGTCACAGCTTTACAGTAATTCAAAGTATTTACTTTGGAACATCTCTTCACGTGTTTTTTAAGCAGAAGCCCAAAAAAATTGGTTCAGAGGAAGCTTCAGTCTACATAGAGACATTCATAAAAAGGGAGGGAAATCTTTTGTATCAACTGGAGGGTGAAAGGACTACTTGTACCCATTTACATTGATATTTGCTAAGTTTTACAATGTAGAACCCTGAATTTAAACCTCTTAAACTTCTCCTTTTGACATGTGGAAGGATCTCAGATTGTTTCACTTAATTTAGTAAGCTTCAAGCCTTGAAAATGATGCATGTTTCACATCACTGTCCAAATGCTCTAAAAAGTATTTTAAAAGTACTGCCAGCTAATTAACCAAATCCAGGAGCAGCAGATTTTAATCTAATTTCCAGTAACACTTGAAGTAACAGTCTCAGTCAGCGCACTGGTTTGCAGTGCTGGAAGGGAGAGGAGAGGTCACTTTACGTGATTAGCTGCAGTCACAGGCAGCACATACCTCTCTCTCGACTCACAGCACCACACCTAGGAGAACGTGAGCAGAGGAGTTCAATGGTTGGTTCCTCCTCGGCAAGAACAAAGTCACCCCCAAAATCAAAAGAACTTTCAGCTCTGAGCTCTGCAGGTATCAGCTTCACTCTCTGGTTTACGCAGTCGCTCTTCCAGGTCACAGTACGAGGGCCATCTTTGTACCTTTTTGAGGGGACAGGTACAAGAAGCCTCATGTTCATGAAAGAAAGGTTTGTTGGTTGGGCTTTATTCATCTTTTAGCTGATAGAGGTAATTGCTAAGTTTAATACTGAAGTACTTTGGATTTTAGACAAAAGCCATCAGTTGCAGAAAGATTAGGAATAAATATAATGCCAGTTGACTCTCACTCATACACTACAATAAGGGAAATACTGTTGGAATAGGGTCTGTATTTCAATTCAATTATATTTGGCAGCTCAATTAGAATTGCTCACTATAATACAGATATCTCCTCTTTCAGTGTACTGTAGTAATGGATATTCTTCCCTTTTTATCTCACATATGAGTGATGAACAGGATGTTTCTAATTAAAACCAACGCCAAACATTCCATTCCCCAATCTTCACCTTTTTATGTTCCTTCACTGACTACTCTTCCACACCTGCAAAAATTGACTCATAGATTGGACTGCCACCTTCTTTTTCCACACCTCACAGGCTGAGTATGGAAACACCGCACACACACAGCCCAACTGAGTGTGGTGCAACAGAACCAGTGACCTGTCAAGATGCTCACACAGGCTGTGGAAACTCTGTGATTGTGAGAGCTGGACCTCCCCTTTCCACCCAAATGTGTTCAGAGCTATTCAAAATTCCAGCACTGAGCAGCCACAGCCCAGCACTGCCCAACACTGACTACTGCACCTAATGTCATGTTGGAACAGAGCACAGAGAGAGAAAATTTGATTTGATGCTTTTCCTTCTCTCAGTTGTTTTCTGCCTGGCTAAAAAAAAAAAAAAAAAAAAGTAAAATGCCCAACTGCATTTTTTGTTGTGAGCAACTATTAACTAGTCCATACCCAAAGTGGTTCACAGAAGCAATGCCGTCTACGCAGATGTAAATCTGAAAAAACCCAACTTGCATCAAAATATGCCTGGTTTTGCCAAGCAGCTTACAAGACAAAGTCATCCATTTAATCACACACACTAATAAGATGACCAGTTTGATAAAAAACAAAGACAAGGATCAGCTGTTAAGAAACAAAGATTACAAAATGAACAATAAAGGTTGAACATTTATAAACTTCCAGAGCAACAGCTTCTCTACCGATGTTGAACATGAGTTTACAGTGACAGTCAGTAACCTGTTTCCATAAAACAGCATAGAGACATCACTTCCCTTTATCCAATACCTAAAAGGAAAATTCTCTAAAATATTACACTAGTCTTGTCTTACTCGAGTTTTCCTTCTCAGCTGAGACCTAAAAATATATGATAATCTTGATTTCCCATTTTCCTCTTCTGATTTGCTGTGGAAAAAAAAACTTAAGAACTTAAGCAACGAGAAGATTTAAGACTCAGGAACTCAGTGACTCAGTAAATCTGAGTTTGTAGTACTGGACACAGCCAAGTGGAGGAAAACCAGATTTTATTTAACATATTTAAATCAGTTGTTCTGTAAACTGTCCTTACAGTGAATATGCATTTACATATACTATATAAATTTTGTCAAGGCCTAGATCACACTCATGCTCATCACCAAGAGTTGGTGGAGAGGATTTTACAGTGCCATTGATCTCAGTTATACACACATTCTTCTGAATGGAAGATCTCTCCTCCATCTCTGCTTATCAGCATAAAATAAGATAATTATAAGAACCTGAAACATTAGGGTCAACAGGGTCATTGGGGAATCAAAAAAATAACAACCAAGTCTCTGATGTGATAAAGATGAGATAGGAAAACCACCTGGATGTAGAACCAGATCTGCTCAGCTGTCATCCTATAACCTAGGATGACAGCTGAGCAGACTCAAAAGGAGATACCTGCAGCATGCTGCCCATAAAATCTATTCTATTTTGTCAATTATTCCCAGCAAAACACCTCCTGTTGTTGATTAGCTGACCCTGCTGAGGTGTAGGAAAGCATACATGAAAACCAGAAGATAAATAGAAGCAAAAATGTCACCACCATATGGATAACTGGACAAACCATGCAGCACTGTCGAAAGTCACCTACAGGCACTGGCCTGTGAGACATTCCTTGCCAATTTATCTGTCACGTGCCCTCAGCAGCACAAGCCCAAAGCTCCTTGAAGGCAACAACCAACATCACCACCACGTGGCAACAGAGAGAAATTAACTGCTTAAAGCCATCACGTAGCTTAAAGCCTCTACTGGCTGTGTGCTCCCAAGCTGGTCATCTCTGAAGTACCTGCTGCCCCCTGCTTGGATGGACAACTCAACCACAGAGCAGAACATGGGGCTTCAGCAGCAGCCCAGACAGGTCCTACAGCAGCACAGCTATGTCTGAAAGCATTCCAATAAAGCAGATCTAATTAGAAATTACTTTCACCCAAAGGCCCAGGGAAATACTAAAGGAATGCTTCCAGGATCACAGTGAGCCAATCTGTCCGCAAGCTTCCTTCACCACATAAGGGCCATCCTTTCCCACCACTTTTCTGCACTACCATTGCACATATCTGAAAAATAGCTGTGCCTTCAGCTGGATTCATTTGCAATCATTTTACCTCCTTGATCTGCCTAACTGTGCTGTTGCAGAAATGGTGGTTTACAGAACAGGGGACAGGGTAGGGGCAGCAAAAATGTGACTGTGAAGAGCAGGATTACTTCTTAATGGCAACGGCAATTTGGACTTTAACTGCAAAACACTCTTCAGGGCATTCAAAAATACTTTCTGATTAAATATCTCTTGGTAACAAGGATAATTAGACCTTACCCTCACTTACCAGATAGGGCACAACCAAGAGATCCACCTGAAACTGCAAGATGGAGAAAAAGGACCTAAATTCCTCTCTTCTACCTGCTCAAACTAGAGAAGGAGCAAACTGGCAAGACATATGTACACAATACGCTGCAGATTTTTTTTTGCGGGTGGGTTCAATCTTTCTATACTGAGAGAACTCTTACGGTAGAAAAGGATACAGCTTTGGAGCAGGACATTTAAAATGGCATCTGTCTACCAGGGAGCAAAGTGAAAAATTGTAATCTCTCTCTTTTTACCATTAAGAACTTGTTCCCACCAGTTAACAAAATCAGTTGTTGTTAGAGTTAAAACCGTCAGTACCAATAAAACCCAAACCCACCTGCTCTCCAGATTTGAAGTGAAGGCAATTTTGTATTCACATGTTGATGGTGAGACCACTTTCATCTTCTTGCCTCCAGGACTGAAAGAAGCATCACTTCTCACTGCTGACCCCTCTCGGTATGGAGATATCAAATCCCACAATGCTGCCAACTGTTTGACACATTGAAAATGAAGACTGGGATTCCTCATTTCGGATTTAGCTGTTTGTAACAAAGGTGAAGCGAAGCATCCCCAACTGTTCCTGCCACTCTAGGCCTGTGATGGACGAGCTTCAGGGAACACAAGTACTTTGCAAAAATGAGGAGCTCAAAATCCCACAAAGACATTTTTAGTGAAGAACCACCCCACCAAACCAGCAAAAAATTTGATAAAGAAGCCATTC
This sequence comes from Falcunculus frontatus, assembly GCA_013398115.1. Classification (NCBI taxonomy): domain Eukaryota; kingdom Metazoa; phylum Chordata; class Aves; order Passeriformes; genus Falcunculus; species Falcunculus frontatus. Next base: position 1,258,614 of record VZRV01006227.1, read on the forward strand.
TTTTCATTTGGTAGGTCTAAATCTGGAGCCAGGCCCTCATACAACTCCCGCCTCCTGGTATTAAATGATTGATTTTTCCAGTTGGGAGTATTGGATGTACTTCTTGTAAACATTTCTCATTTGGAACCTGACTCAATTCATTATGTTGAGAGATCTCTTCAGGCTGCATTCTCTCCAAGGCCATATAAAAAACCACCCACACCAGCCTTATTTGGGGGGACAGAAAAACCCAGCTCTGAAGACAGAACTCATCCTATGGACATACTGCTGATGCAATGTGCAAAACAAATGTAGGCTCCAAGGAATAAAAACTGAGTGAAGCCCATACTTTATATCTGTACATGCATGTCTGAAAATGAACAGCAAGAAGCAAACCTTGAATGAATGAGAACCACCAAGTCAAAATAATATCTCAGGATTATATTGTGTCTAGACAGATCATTCACAAGACTCACCCTATTTTGACAGGTCACCCATAAAATCATGTGGTTTATACCCAACGTATTTTAATTAATTTTAACAATGAAGCTTTGTATCAGTTCATACTATCTGAAACACCTAAACTCAGTATAATCCAGAGGAACAAGTCCAGGGATTTCAGTAGGTACTACCAGGAAAAATGCACTGAAAATATAGATTGGATACTTGAAACAGCTCCATACTCCCTCTCCCTCCCCTGAACATACTCCCAAAAAATCCAGAAGGCAGCTGATGTGTAGATATTTATCTAGCTAGCAAATTTCTACCAAGACAGCTAATAATGCTTTAAAACTCAGACACAATCCCTCCAGGACTTTTTTTAGAAGTTACTTTTATTAAAAAAATTAATGAGAACTGAAGCACCACTCATGCTTCCAGAGAGCTTTTGTTAGGGCAGAATCAGAATTAACATGTTAGATAAACATGTTGCAACAGTCATGTGAGCTTATAGGAAACAACACACATTCCCCACCCTGAGGTCTTTATTTTTAGTGCAGAAACCAGGTTGGTATAGCAACAGAAAACATCCCAGCCACAGACATTCACCCAGAAGGCAACCCAGGAAGGTCAGCTAATATCAAGCTGGATTTCAGGAGACATGGATTCCAGGTAGAAGGAGGAGAAATTTAAGTCTTTTTCTGCAAGAATGTGAAGATTCTAGCTGCATGAGATGGGTTGTAAATGCAATTCAGAGGAACTGAGGGTCAGAGACATTGCAACAAAATGACATTGAAATTTTTGAGCTGCAGAGCAAGCACGTTCAACCAGTTCTAGGTATCGTTAGCTATTTCTGAAAGGCCCACATCTTCCAATCTTAGGAGAAACAACCTTCCAAGTTTAAAGAGCTACAAGTCAGAAACTCACACTGGGTCAGTCCCAAATCTTCACTGCAGTATTTTTAGTCCAGGGACATATTAACAGCATACGAGATGGTTAGAAAGAATAGGCAAAATTCTTATGCTTCTGAAAGCAGTAATATGACACTGTGGAGAAAGCCTGAGGTAAGGACTCCTGTACCCTGGGCTCTGTTCACAGCCCTGTTAATAGCCTGGAAATGCTCTCGGACAAGTCATTTCAGCCCTTTCTGCTTCACTTTCATCCATACAGAGAGGGAGAGACATGTGGTTCCTTTGCAAAGCCACTTGAATCGATTAAAAAAGCAGAATAAAAAAAAGACTCCTTCTATTTCTTGCTCAAATCTGTGAGCTGTAACTAAAGGCTCTGTGGTGGGCTTTGTGTAACAAACTATAACCATGCTCTCAGAATATTTCTTGTTCTCTCACAAATATTAGGAAGCAAAAGCTAGGGAGAATACTGTGCATTTGCTACTTAATTAAAAGCCAGCAATTCAGTAGAGGTTTTTTGGTTTTGGTTTTATTTTTTCCAATTTTCAAAATTATTGTTTCTGAATAATTTTAAAATAGGGCTTTAGGCCATCATATACAAGTTGAAGTCTGTCCTTACTTACGTCTTGTGAACCCCTTAGAAGTAATCCACAGATCACAGATTCATTGAAATCTGCTATCCTAGACTTGTTTCGATCAAGTGTTAAAGCAATACCCACATCCTCAGGGTAAGTATGGATCATGATAACTTAAATGAATCTGTCCCAAATTCAAAGCATTTCTAACAGGCTCTGAAGCAAGGCTTTTCAGGTTGCTAGTAGACATGTACATTAAAGGGAATAAAATAGTGGTGATTCCTGCAGATCACCCCGGCCACAATCAGCCTTGCTGATTTAACAGTTTACACTGTCCCATAGTCATTTCCCAATCCTGCTTATTCTGTGACCCCACCACCTCAAATCCCTCAGCAATACTCTTGAGATTATAGAAAAAAAATACTGGTTCACTATCTTGATCTTTAAGCTGTTTTAACTGTCTTCCCTTTAGAGCAAGTCAGCTGACTCAAAGTTGCTCTTCTGTCTCAGCACATCACCCTCACAAACAGGAATCCCCTTCATGACAACTTGCACTGCTTCTCCCTATGAAGATGCCTCATCTCTAACTATTGTATGTCAACACATAATTAACAAGTTACTGTTATCACTAAGCACTCCGTGGCATCTCTTCCTCCATGCAGGAAGGAAGGTGATCTCTTCAAAGCAGCAGCCAACTCTTCAAGAAGAAACAGAGAACCAGTTATCATTAACATTTAAATACACACATATTTGAAGTTCAGTGTGGCTTAGAAGACAGTCTGAATATGATGAGCTAGCACTTGACAACTCTGTCCAAATTGCTTATGCTATAAATGCTCCAAGCAAGCTCTTCACCCAGGTCTTACACCTTTCTGTTCATAATGTGAGGCTCTTCAAGGGTCACCAAAAGGTGATTTGTGGCCGACGTAACCAGCCCAGCAAGCATTTCTATTGTCGACAATTATGCAAAAAGATCACTGCACAGTTTAGTTCCACTTCCCATTCCCTCTCTTCCCCATTTAAATAAAGAAAAAGCTGTCTTGACAAAGGCAAAATTATCTTGCCAGTATAAATCACACCCACATTCAGGAATGGCTTATTAGCACATCATACAGGATGGCTTAAAGCACCTCCACAGTGGTCAATACAATGAAGCCCCAATTATTAATTTGGGCTTTCAGTGCCATTTCCATCACAGAATAGTTTTCCTTCTCAGAGGCTTTAGAGCAGCAATGGAGGCACAGGACAGCTAAGCAGAACATTTTAAAGATTGACAAAGAAACCCGAAATTATGATCAAGTCCCAGACAGGACACATTTAACAGCTATGAGAAGAGATACAGAGATTTAGTCAATAGTGCTTTGATGAGTTTTCAGGCTTTCTACTGTCTGGCCTTCTAAAGCACAGACAAGAATATCAGACAAGAGCACTGCAACTATTTCTTTACTCCATGCCTAGTAAGCAAACATTGAATATTTACAGGAATCACTTTTTTTTTGCACCAGTAATTTATTTAGTAACTGAATCAAGTCTGTATTATTCAGCATGAGGGTCTCATTGTATCAACTCAGAGCATTTATCCCAAACTTCTGCATAACCTTCTATAGATTGCCCTCGGTGCATTCTGGTCATCAATGAGACTACATCTTGGACCTTAAGGAGCTAATTACAGAAAGTGCTTTTTTAGGCCAACAGACCACTCAGTTTCAAACCAGTACAAGACTTTTAAAGGGAGTTTACAGTCTGTTTCAATTAAATAAAGTTTTGTTCTAGTATCAGAAGCTTTAGATTCCTGAAGGCTCTATGTGAGAATTAGCTTGTCATCCATCCTTGAACAAGCTTTCAAAGATTTAGACTACTAAAAATTCAGAGTATACCTATATGGAGCAATTTCAGGTAATCTTGTGACATCAAGAATCCATTTGCTTGGTGAAGAGAGCACAACTAGAACTGAAAAGAAATGGATTCAAACAACCAAAGTACTCTAATTTAAAAACTAGAAGTTTCTAATGAGGGGAATAATCCTTAACCGTGACACAGAAAGTTCAGCACAACATTTGGGTAGGGTTACTCTTCCCATTCAAGAGTTAAAGCAGAGTTTCACAACTCTTCTATCAAAAACACTTTTATGATATTTACATGTAATTATGTAGCTCTACAGAATATTCAGTACAGTAGCCTGATAATTGCTATGACAGAAACTGGCCCCAAACAGACTTATGTTTATATTCTTTTTCCCTATGAAGCTCTTCTCACAGGAGCTTAACTTCATTATTTCTTCCCCTAATATTAGAGAAGTTGGCAAGAATTACTTTCCTCAGACACGGAAAAACATCTTCCACTGTTTCTCCGGTCATTCTTTAAGGCAACAAAATGTTAAGTCTAAAAAGTGCTCCTTAATGACTACTGAGATTTCCCATACATTTATTTTTGGTCTAATACGAACTGAGAACTAAAATTTCACTGTCATTTCCTTTAGAATCACAAGTATAAATGTTTTTAAAGCTTTTTCTTTTTAAAAGCTGTCATTTCCTATAGCTATATTATACCTTCATTTGTCAGCCTGAAACAAGCTCTTACCTAATGTGTTTTTAATTACCATCATTTATTTACATTTTACACCAGATAACACTCTCTTGCTTTTCAGGCATAGACAAGGGCCCTGGTTCCAGAAGCTCCCAGAGCTTAGTTTAAGTAGGACTACGCACAAACCCACCGTCACAGCATTAGAAACAGATTCCTAAACAACCCTACAAAGAAAAGAGCTCTTCCTTACTGCTTGTGTTGTGCCATCCATTTTATTAAGTAACTCCAGAAAAGGAAAAAAGACCACAGCTAACTTCGTTTACTTTTTTCCCCTGCTCTGAGGCCATCAGCTAAGCACCAACACAACAAATACAATAAAGGAAGAAAAGCCTCATTCGCTGTCTAAAGCCCCAAATAAACAGCGCATCGTTGTATTAGCAAAAGGTGGCACGAACACGAGTGTGCACACCGGCCAAGGAATATCCACAAATCCAGAGGGAAAAAATGGTTAACAACCAGTTAGGAAACCGAAACGAGCCGGCACCCGCAGCACGGCTAATCCCAGCCCAGGCAGGGTTACCAAGGCGCACGGCACCACAACAAGGCACATTCGCCAGGCGCCCGCCCTCTCGCCCTCATCACACACGGCCTGAGCGGAGCCTGCCGGGCCCCTCCGCTCTCCGTCGGCTGCCGGCGGCTTCCGGGCTACCCCAGGCCCGGCTCCCGCGCCGGTTCCTCACGGGCGCCTCCGCCACAGCCGAGCCCGAGCGCCGCCATTGCCGCCCCGCACGCGCGGCCCCGGCCTTTTATAGCCACCGCGCCGCCCCACCCCGCGCCGCGCCGCCCGCCCGCCCCTCCCCAACCCGCGCACCGATAGTACGGCAGCGCGGATTGGCCGCGGCGGCGCCGGCCGTTTGTGTGGGGCGCCGCGATTGGCGGAGTGCGGCCGCCCAACGGCCGCCCGCTCGCGAGCGCGTCCCTGGCGG
>VZRV01006227.1:1264872-1348024 GCA_013398115.1 Falcunculus frontatus
GGGGCCGCGGCCCATCGGCCATTGATCCCCCCCGGCCACACCGCCCCCACGGCCCCGGAGCGGAGCGGGGGCTCGGGCCGCCCGCGCCTCAGCCCTGCCCGGCCGGGGCCTAGCGTGAAAATGTTGACAATTGGGAGCTAATGGGGGAAAGCACCATTGTGTGAGGGCATGAGGAAGCGGCGAGGTGGGATTCGCCCCTCATGGAGCCCGGAGCGGGGTGCGGGGGGGGCTCGGGGGTGGCGGCCCCTCGGCCCTGTCGCTGTCGCCCCAGTGGTGGCTCTGGGGGTGCCACTGTGCGTGTGCTCCGAATGTGCAGGGCTGGTGGTGGCTGGGCTTTTTTTTTTTTTTTTTTGAAGGCGAGATGGGGGTGGGATTGGAGGAGACATTTTGCATGTCTTATCTGGTGGATTGGATTTTAATTTTTTATGCATTACCTGTCACAACTCCGGCGTGATAAAGGAGACTGATCCGTGGTGCGGTCTTAGGTGTACAAATGCCTTTTTAAAATTAAAAAAAAAAAAAAAGGGCTTCATTGTCAGCTGAATGTCTTTTGTTTGAATATCTAGGATATCACATTGAGAACAAGGTATTTTAACTACGGAGATGCGTCGCGATAAATATTTCAATGCATTTTATGCAACCAAAACATTTTAAGTAAATGAAGTAAAGAAAATTTAATCTGAGGAAGTATTTTTAATTCTCCATTCCTCCCCCTCCCTCCTCTTCCTTCCCCCGCCCCCCCCTCGCACACATTGGTCAGAGCAAAGAATGTTACCCAGACCAGATTGCTGTGTATATAACCAGAGGATGTGATGTCTTATGCCCAATTATGGGTCTTGTGTAAACCTTCCAAAATCTTCAGTAATTATATAATTAAAATTACTTCTCTGGTATACTGACATTTAAAAGAAAAACACCAACACAGGAAAAAAAAGCAAAACAACAACAACAAAAAAGAACTTCTTCTCAAAGATATGCACAGAGGGTTTTCATCATTGATGTTTCATATGCAGAATATAGATTTTTTTTCAACCCTAAGGTTTACTTTGCCTTTTAAACAGATGAAAATACAACTTCTAAAAGGCATCCATAATCATATGCTTATGGATTAAATGCAGTGATTATTCACTTTTACATTGGACTGCCACTGTTCATATGTTACTAATTTGCTAAAGATACAGGCAGAAACTTTCTCTATTAAAATGTGAGGCTGCAGTGTATTTGTGTTACTCTGACATTTCTGGAGCTCTGGATTCACCTAATTTTTTTCTTTTTTTTTACATTGTTCTGTGCTGTTGACCACTCAGTGATGAAATTACAACAAAATCAAGTTCCACAGTTTGTGGAAATTACTGTTCCATATGGATCACTGCTAGGTTTTTCCTTGCATTTTTGAAGGTCAGTTGTGCTAGGTCTCACTTGCCCAAAAATGTATCAACAGTATTAAGGTTTTTTTGTCATTAGTGTTCCATCTACATTTGGGGTGTCTCTAGTGCAGTTTCTGTTCTATTTCAGGACTTGCAGGGTCTGATACACTATATCTGGAAGGTAATTTCAGTTTTACCTGTGACTTTGATCGCTTTGTGCAGGGCTATTGCAGTAAAGGCTGATGAATAATGCTACTAAATTAAATACCAATATACTGGGGTAAGACTATACCATGCAGATCAGTGTTGACTTTTTTCACCTTTATTCCCAAGCAATGTAGGTCATCCTAAAAAGGGCTGTACAAAAGAATCAGTATAAGTTATTAGGAAAGGGTTTCTATTGAACTCAGATTTAAATTTGTTTAAAAAAACACTTACTGGATACTGTGAGTGCAGCTGTGACTGAACAAAAATTATTTTTTGTTATTGTTAATTTCTTTCTTCCTTCCTATTACAGCAGTGTACTTATAAGCACAGATATCATGGGACAGAGTTGATAATACAGCTCACAGTTAATCTTTGGAACTTCTTGTTTCATATCATTAGATTGCTTAGTAAAATGTGTACTAGTTCTTGAGCTTTATTTATTATTTAATGCTGTGTAAGTAGACAGTGTTTAACAACTGAGTAACAGCTGTTACATTTTCACTACTGGGTAAAAAACAAGTTATGACACCTATTGTTAATAAATAGATCACTGGGAAAAAATGCTTTTATAAAAATCCTTCCTCAGAGGTTCCTTATAATAATTTTAAAACCAATAAAGCTGTGCTTTATACTGAAGCGATTCTCATTTTATGTTTGTAGTAAAAATAAATCTAATGAATACATAGCCATGCTGTCTATATTATACATTGATAAACAATACCTGTGTACCTGTGTTCTGTTTAGTGGGGAAGGGAGATCATAAATGATTGCAGATAGAAATATTTTCTCCCCCAGACTCACTGTGTTGTACAGCCAAGATAAGATGTCATCAGGTTATACTTCCCAAGATGTTTTGCCTTATGCTCTGCTGTTCACACCTCCTTCCATCTAAATTAGCCACTCTGGCTGCACTATGCTACTTACGTTTTACCTTCTCCCTCCTGATCTCTCCCCGGTCACCAGTGGGGTTGCCAGTGGTTTATTCAGTGGTTTGGCAATTCTGCATGAAGGATATAGAATAGATGTGTCCTTTTATTTTCTTTAGGACAAAGGTCTACCCAAAAGGAAATTTGGACTGGGTAATGACTGTGTTTAAATATTCACATATTTGCTTATAGTGCTGGTTTTTTCTCCCTTGAGTGTGTAGGTATGGCTAGTTTTAGGAAGAAGACAAGGTTAGACACTTATTTTAAAAACCAAAAAGATCTCGTCCAGAATGCAGATGAAATTGTCAGCCTCAGAGCTATCATATGAATATTTTTTTCTTGTTTCTGTTCTTTTCAAAATAATAACTCCATTAGTGCATATGTGCCTCTGTAAAACCAGCACATCACTGGATATAGTACTAATGAGGTTCTGAGCTGCATGTCCAGAATTAAGTGCTCTTAGGATCGGCTCCTGTGTGCTGATAAGTACCCAGCGTGTAGCGCTGTGGCAGCTGCATCTGCCACAGTGCTGCCGCTGCTGTTACGTGGTGGCGGTGTCCATGTGACAAGGCAGGGAGCTGGCTCCGGAGCTGCCTGCGCCAAACGCTAACTGCCTTTTTTTTTCCCAGGTTGATTTTTGGCACGAGTGCTGCTACGAGGGAAGGGATAACACTGAATGCCTGTGGGTGTGGTGGGACTGTGGCAGCTCCAATTTAGATTGGGTTAAGCTGGGTCAATACTTTTGGAGCTGAGGCAAATTTAATACATGCAGCCTGTAAACCTACCTTGCAAGTTTGCTTCCCCTCTTTGCCCCAATCTGTTTGCCAGTGAAAACAAGATACATACAGTCTGTGTGTCACTGTGCAACTTCTGAACTTGTGAGCTCATTTCAACCAAAGTTGACAAAGGGGTGTGAAGTTAAGTTTTGTGGAAACTGTTGGCTGGGCAGAGGATGAAGACAACGAGGGAAAGACATTTAAAACTCACCCTCTCTACCCATGCCAAGAAGCAGCAACCAGCTGGCCTGTCAGCACACAAGGTAATTGAATTAGTCATTTGTCTGTATAGGGGACACGAGGGCTTGACGTACTGGGAAAAAGAGTAGGTTAGGCTGTGTAAAGCAAACATGTAGAAACTCAGCTCCTGTAGAGTCCTTGCTCACAACGTTTGAATTTTGTAATGTTGAGATAAATATCTTAGGAAAGGTGAGGAGTCTTTATTTGGCTCTATTTCAAGTGTATGTGTGTAAGCATGTGCATGATTATATATGGGTTTTTTTTTTTTTTAGTACATGCATCAAAAGGCTTATTTGGTGAGTGCAGGGTAGTAACAGAATTAAATTAGTCTTATTCTGAAGCAAATGCACAGACTTGCATCAAAGCACTTAAATGGGTTTCAGTTTTTGTGGGGTCATCCCTTAGGGCAAGAAGTCAAGTCAGGCATCAGTTGCTCCACATGGAAAGAAGTCTAGTTAAGGCTTTTCTCTATTTCTTGAAAGTGAGTCTTGGGCTGGGAAAAGATATATTCCCATATGGAAATGTAATTTTTGTTTTTACAAAGAAAAGTTTCCAAAGTCTAACTTACAGATAAAAGTTTAGAATCTAGAAACTTGGTTCTTCAAGTACAGCTTTTGTTTCCCAAAGCCTCATTCTGTGTTATGAGTGCAAAGGAGTATCTGTGTACCTCTGTTGTCCTTCATGTAGGACAAGTGCCTAAACCTATGCTAAAGCTTTCTATTTCATTTGGAGAGATCAAAATCAAATGTATTTGTTCTTGGCATGCACAGTGGTGTTCATTGCCTGTAGTTTTGGTATATTTTAGTCAATCATAAGACTATTAACATCATTTATAGTTTCCCAGAAACACCAAATTTTTTTTTTACTTTCTGTGTTACAAAAACTTGGAGCCCAGTGGTTTAAGAGATAATGAGGTCTCCTCCATGGGTCTATTTTATATCTTTGTGCTTTGGGGGAGGGTTATGCTCTGCGCCCCCCCTCCTTGCTCTGGTGCTTCCTGGGACAATCACGATTACAGAGTAGACCAAAGCTGTGCAATGTATGTCAGGCTTTTACTGCAGGTGTGCAGGCATGAAGCATCTCATTTGTTAAGCATAAATAAACATTCTGTGCACTGGATATGAGGCTTTGATGTATATGCATAGAATTGGAGCACTAGGAACACTCTGTCAGCCCAGCAGCTGCCTGGGAAGGTCAGGCTGGCAGCCTGCTTTCCATGGGCAGCTCCCTCAGCAACGTGGTGAGCCTGGTGTGCCTCGCAGGTGCTGAAAGTGCAGTGTCTGTGCAGAGCCACTGCTGTGCCACATTTGCTCGGCACACTGAGCACACACCCAGGGGTGGCATCCCAGGGGCTGCCACTGCAGCCAGAACAACTCCTTTGGCCCACACTCTCTTATGGGTCCCTGGTGTAATTGGAAGGAGGATGCACCAGGTGCATAGTTAACGTGCATCACCTGTGGCGACACTTAACCTTCCTCTTGCGGGCTGTGCCTGTAAACTGTTTGGTCTGCTAGGAAGAGAAGGTAGTGTGCTTCTGTAAGGTTTCTAAATTGTATTGGTTAGTGATTAAATATATTTAGTCTTACACGTTACAATAGATGCAATCAGAAAATTAAACCAGAACTGTGCAACGTATGGACAATAAAAGCAGAGGTGAACTGACTGAACTAACAGGAATTGAGAAAATGGAAGGTTTGTTCAGTTGACTTAGTCACTACCTAATTCCTTCATGTTCTCAGATTAAGTATTTGTTTTTGTTTCTTACTTGTGTTTCTGAATTCACCACTTGGATTGAAAGGGGGGCAAAACCTGGTGATTCTTGTTCATGGTACTAAGCTGTAGTATCTGAATATAACCTAGGATTTTAGTCTGAGTCGTTCAGTTTTCGTGAAACAGGGGCCAAGGATGGGGGAGGGAAAGAAAGCAAATTAAAACATGTAGTGAAATGACAGAATATCAAAATTCTGCTTGTATATTATTACTTTTAAATTTTTGTAGAAGAAAAGAGTAAGTTCTAGATGTGGGTTCCTAAGTAAAGAAGATGCTCTAGAGGCATCTTCTATTCTATGTATTGTACTTCCTGCTAGAAAGTTTAGTGAACTTTTCTTGAGGTGATTAAAATCTGTGAATCTGGAATCCTTCTGAAAAGATAGCTTGAATAGTGGTTATTGTGGTTCTTCTCAGTAACAGTTTTCCTGATTATACTGCTGCCTGTTCTTAAAATTATTGTTCATCTATGGGTAGAAGCTGGGACGACATAGACAAGCAATGAACACTCATAAAACCTGGAGTTCTTTCAGTAGGCTTTTGGGGACTATTTTTTGTGCTCTCCTCTCAGATCCTTCCTTTAGTTGCATTTTTACAAGGGAATGAAGTAACTGTAGAGCCTATTTGTTAGATAAAGGGGTTGTCCTGTTACTCCTGCTTCTAACTCCATGCTCTTAGCCTTTGCCTTGCTTTGGCACTCTTAGCCCCTGAACCGTGTCACCACAGAAACTAAGCCTCCAAAACACTCTGAGTAGTTACCTGCTGGTTAGCTGTTGGAGCTATCTAACTGCAGCGCTGGGTGAGTGCATAAGAAAATTGGTGATCAGTGGGACTGGCCCTTGCCCTCCCAGGTCACCCTTAGATCAGCTTGGCTGTCGTGTGGGACTGGAGCCTTCCCCAGCACCCTGGTGCCAGTCCTGTGTATTTGAGAGGAGCTGTTGCAATGCTGCTGGAGCTCTGTGCTGTGGGACATACAATGAAACCTACTGTTCGTTGTAACAGAAACCTGCAGTTTCCATTCTGTTGCCAGGTTTGTCAGGTCCCTCTGATGTCTTATATGTGAGAGTTCAGGCACTGCTTTGTTCTAGGAGCTCAAACTGCTGCATAGTTGAGCTCTGCCTGGAAACCTCGTCACTCAGGCTCCTAGGTTTGTTTCTGTTGAGCAGCTGTACCTTCTTGATTCTATGTAGGTTATTCCACAGAAGCCTGTAGATATATGCTTCCCATACATACCGGATATCACTGGTATTCCAGTATCAAAATAATAGTAGTGTTTATCTTCTTGCGCAACCAGTTCTGTGTTCCAAAAGCCTGATTCAGCTGTATCATGTGAGTGCCAGTCTAATGCTGGTAGAGCGTATAAAGCTTTTCCTCACTTTTTCTGTGCTGATTGACTGCATTGAGCTTGGTGGGTACACACAGCATAGAGAAACGAGCACTCCTGGGAGTCAGGTTGGGAAGCAAAAGCTTGGGTTTTGTCCTGCTTTGAATTGCCATTACATGACAACCAGGCCAAATCACCAACTGTACTTGGAATTCCTATACTTATTTAAAATAAGTCCACACCAGCAGAAGAGCTGAATTTGCAGTCTCATGGTCGTCATGCTGTGTGCATGCTTTTATACCGAAGGGCTGGTTAGCATGAATAGGTCACGTTACAGTAACTATTTCCTTTTGGTAATCCCAGTTTGTAGTATTTGGAAACAGCCTGTTTACCTTAAGGGCTCTCATTTGTGGGTACTCTTCTGTTGCTTGTTTTCAGCTTACACATCCAGAAGAAAAGGTTCAGGGGCTTAGTGTCTTGCTTTCTGAATAGGGGAGAGTTGTAGCTCTACAGCAGGTCTAAATTTCAAGCTATCTTTGTATTTGGACAGGTTATTGTAGGATGACAGGTTACCATATGTCAGCTGATCTGTGGTATCTGATTCACAGTAATTGTTCATGTGTATGCTCTTAGCCTGTGGCAAATGGAAGGTAATTTGAGTTAGCTTGACCCTCTTTCATTATGCTCTTGCAAGGCACTCCCTTCTCCGTGTAGATTGTTAGACCTGCTGGAGAGCCTTGGTTAAAACTATAACGCAGTTTCTGTCTCTCAGCTAGTTTGGCTTTATCTGTGCAATAGCAGGATGAGGACTTCACCAGTTTCCTGTGTTGCTGCTGTTTTGAGACCATACCTTGCTGAAGAAATAAATCCTACAAAAATGCTACCCTGAAAACCAGTCAGATGTTGCAATTGCCAGGTGTGTTTTTCTTTAGCAGAACATACAAAGCTTTATTAGTGCATTTTGAAACACAACAAACAAGTTGTTTATTTCACAGTATCTTGGTATGCTTCTTTCTCGTTTTTTGAAGAAATACGTTTTACCTGGATTTCTTTCAGACAATTCTTGGTAATTAAAATAATTCAGATACTGCAGTAACAATTTTCCATGTTCTCATTCAAAGCCTACTGAAATCCTGGCTAACTGAAAGATTCCCATTTACTACAAATGGCACTTGAATTTGATCTGAAATGACATGAAAGGTAAACCAATTGATTTTCTTTGTAGTGCTTAGTTCTTATTTGAGATTTGATTTTGCAACAGAAGATCCAGTCCAGTCTGGTTCATCAATAATTGTTAAAAATCTAAAATACTACTTAAATGCTTATGAGAAAATATTTTTCGGTAGTCTGATACAGCCACCCTGTCTTACTGCCTTACTGAATTCTTAAGGCTCCCAAAGAGAAACTCAGAACTGCCTCTTGAATGTATTCCATTTCCTCTTCTTACGCAGATTAATCTCCTTACTTAATTACCACATTACTGATCCTGTGTATATATAAAGTATCCTCCCTATTTTTTTGTTCTTATTTGGTCAATAAGTGTTTTTTCTAGGAGGTAATTGGGTAAAATTTACAGTTCCCAAGCTTCTTGTACTTGGAAAAGTGAGAGGAAATGTGTAAATTTCTTTCTTTAATTGGAATTTGAGACATAGGTCTTGGTGCAGACTTGCTGTAGTCCTGTGAGAAATAAATAGTTGGAAAGTTTGTCAGCATACCTTTAGACAAAAGTTTAGTTTGTCAGCATACCTTTAGAAAGAACGTTAGGCTGCAGAAGTGTAAGAAAACTTCAGATTTCAATCGTTGTTTCTAAGAGCTGAGGACAAAATGGAATGCTTTTTTTGGCTAAACAAGCCTTTCCTGATGGTTAGGAAAGCAGGAGACCAGAAAGGTGACCCAAATGCTGTTGGGTCATCAATGTAAATTGTGTGTAGTTACTGCTCAAATTAATGTTTACTATTTCCTTCAATTATTGCTGTCTTGAAGAAGGACTGCAGCTCTTAGATGGTTGTTACATTAATCGTTGTCACGATGTGATGCCTCACCTTTCTCTGAAGGTGGTAAGATCTGTGACCGTTTTCTTGGACATTCATCCACAGTCTTTGAAGAGCAGTTATTCAGAATAAACCAGAGTTTACTTTGGAGTTTCATTTGCTCTGTTTCAACCTGTGCTGGCTGCAGCTGGCCAAGTTGAGACCATGGGTAGGGACAAGAGATAGCTGAGCTCCGTCTCTTACGACCTTGGAAGACCGAAGGTCCAGGGCGATTGCAGTTTATGAAAATGCTTAGTGGTTTTTCCATTACAGAAGAACCACTTTTCATGGAATCACAGACTAGTTTGGGTTGGAAGAGACCTTCAAAATCGTCTAATTTCAACCCCTCTTGTATTGAGATCCATTTGGAGCTTCCTCTGGTTCCATTTTTAAGTCTCCACAAAGCTCTATGATAATTGAGCCTCTAAGGTACGTGCCTCAGATTGCTGTTGAGAGAACCTCCTTCAACACAAGAGTTGTTTGGCCAGCTAAGCATCAGTGGGAGGAGAGAGGATTAGTGCTTTGGGCTACTGTTGCTGTCTGGATGATTAGAAGAAGAATGGTTGTGATTGTGATAATGGGTGATATTTGAGCAACTTTAAGTGGCCTTTGATAACAAGGTTAGAACCTTTCATATCTTGCCAGATTTCTTCTTACTGATCAGCAGCTTGTGATCAATAATCTGCTGATACACTTGACGGTATCACTATGGATGTTTGTCATTGTCAAATTTTAACTTAATTTGAAAGATTTAAGTAACTGAAAAAGGCAAATCCCACTAGGTTCAGTGGGTGTCTTTCTAATGAAGCTCTGTTCTGAAGATCACACAGGACTGGTCAATGGGATGTTGGATCTCTCATTTTGTATAAATAATGCTTGAACATCTGAGCTTGTTAACTTTAAAAGTCTGAAGAGGAACTAATGTTTACTAACAGCCCCATCTCCTCTAAACCTGTTTTTTAAATGCCAGAAAAGAAGAGGAGGTGAAATCATTCTGATTTTTCAGTTACAGACAACCTAACTTTAATATTTAAGTTTAAAGGAAAATATATTGGTCATACTAATGTTGAAATGTGTAAATTTGTAAAAATGTGGGGAAAAGAAAGAGAAGAACAGAAAATTAATTTCAAACAAATTTTTATTTGAAAATTTCAATCTCAGTAGTTTGTGATGTTCTAGTTCAAGATCCGTTTTCATATTCACTTCATTAATTTTTCAGCCTATGTTTTTCTGGATAACTTTTTTGAGAAACTGAAGATTTGAGCATTCTCTCTGCTGTGGGTTGTTCTTATGCTGATTAATACAATGGAAGTTAAAAGTAGGTAGTGTGTGTGGAAAAAGCATAATATTTTAACTCCTCTCTTTGAAAGGCCTACCAAACAATGCCTGTTATCCATTGGTGCTCAGAGTGGATTCATTGCCATGTTCTTGGGTAAATCCCAGCAGACTGACTACTTAGTTTTTCATTTATTTCAGTTGACTCTATGACCAGTATCACAAAGAGTGCTACGAGCTGCTAGTGTATTTTTGTGTGTGTGTAAGATCCAGAAATATTGCACAATTGTGTGGAATCCAGAACATTACCTGAATCATAGTGAGTTGGGCACAGTGATTTTTCAGACTAAATACACTTTAGTTGTCATCCCAGTGTTTCTTCCCTAGCAGCACGGTTGGCCCTGGGCATTCTTCTGGGCTACCACTATTAAGAAACAGTCCGGTGAAGTGGTGCTGTAATGGCTGTGAAAGGCAGAAATTTTCAACTCTTCATGTCACTTGCATGGTGGAAATAATTACCACTTTCATAATAAGCAAGTTTTAAATAGTAAACCAGACCATTTCTTTTTCTTATTATCTTTATGATGTTTTGGTGCAGATGTAGTCACTGAAATTATGTATGTATACTGAGTATTAAACATTAACTATGATTTATTTCTTGTAACATGTGTGTCGAGTCCTGTTGGCAGAAAGATTATGTTTTGCAGTAACATAAGTGCTGTGTGTGCATTATGTGGCTGGGGAAACTGCTTGAGCCTGGTTAAGATTTCCTTAAGATTTCTGGGACATATTTTTGTCTTTTCCCCAAATTCATTAGTACTACAGAAATGGCCAAATACATTACAGAAAATGAATTTTAATTCATCTAGCTTTTGAAATCAGTATATGGTTTGAGAAAGGGCAAAGCGATCAGAGGAGCAAGGTTTGAGAGTGTGGTATCCTGCTTGTATTGGGTTTTTTGCCCCTTTTTAAAAAAAAAATTAACCTGCTCCTTTTTTATTAAAACAGATAAGCAATGTATTCCCTCCCAAGGCTTGCCTCTTCCTCCCCTCTGTCAGGTATTTTTCACTATATATATGGAGACAATTCTTAAGTATCCCTTTCTGCAAACCTAGCTGGCAAAAATCTCCCCATCTAGATAAAATTTCTCTTAGAATTACCGTAGTAGACTTAATGACCTTAAGAGTTTAAATTAAATAAGAATTTTTTTTCTTTTAAGAGTAGATTTCTGTATATGTGTGCATATTTAATTTTTGAAGTGAGAGGAACAATTCAGTGGTTCTTTGTTTCCTCTTTTAGTATTTCTAGTAACAGCACTGCAGTGGGTGGAGTAAGACTAATGAGCAGTTTCTAGTCCAGAAGGTTCCTGACTTACTGATCTTTTCACAGAAATCCTTACTCTTGTGTATGCTAAGAGTTTACTTGGGAAAGAGCTGTTCAAGCATTCAGCGATGTAAAAAGAATACTAATCAGTGCACTCAACTTTAATCCTTCCCTTCTGCCTGAAGATCTTGTGTTGGAGTTGCAGTAAACGTGGGGAAGTATCTGTTATTCCACCACTTCTTGCAGTGACTGTAGTGATTGCCTACAGTAATTTCAGATACTGGTAAAGGATCCCCTTTATTTTGCTAATTTGGATATTTGTTTTGCAGAACTCGTGTGTCTTGCAGGCCTTCAGTCATGTCTGTAGCTGTCATCATTGCACACCTGGGATGTACTGATGTACCATTGTTCTGACATCAGCAGTGGGAAATGAAAGCGTGAAGAAATGGCATAACTTGCCCAAAGTCACCAGGGAAATCTGTAGGCACAGTTTCACTGATATTTTAAGCAGTGTGGTTGCAAATGGCCACCAGAAGGGATTTTCTCAGTGATTTGCTTCTTCCTTCCTTTGTTTTAATGACTGTGTACCTGTACAATCACTGGGTATTGTGTGTGGGAGCTGGTGGAAAGAGGTCTGCACTCTCCTTTCTGGCAGTATTATACTCTTAAATTGGTTTATCTTTATCATGGAACCACATCTGTGGCAAAGCACAGAATTGAACGTGGTGTCCTTGGGTTCCTGTGGTTGGTAGCATAGTTGTGAACCACATGGTGTCCCTTGGTGCAATACCTGTTTTCTTTCTGGACTTATGTTAGCGCTCAGCTTGTCCGAGGCTAAAATCTGGATGGGTGTACTGGGAGTTGTTGCTCTCAGTTGTCCTTTGTCCTGTGCTCCCAGCTGATCCTTGTTCAAGACAAGGATCACTGAATGGCTCAGAATGTGGCTGTGCTGGTGCTTTAATCTTTCAGGGCAGCATATGAAGGTAAAGGGGAGTTGCAGTTGGATGGCTTAATTATGCTGGGCTGAAAACTGGAGCTGCTCTTGCAGTGCCACGTGAGCTGTATGGCCATCTGTCATTGGGGCAACCACTTACATTTTAAGGGGCAGCTGGCAGGGTTGAGGCTTGCTTTTCCTGGCAGACTTTTTTTTTTTCCTTTATTTGCCAGTGTGTGTCAGTCAGAGCCCTTATTTGTGGGCAAGGCAGAGAGTAGGGGTTGTTTTAATTGTTTGCACAATTAACTTTGAAAATTCCCAAGAGGAACAGTGGGCATTTCTGTGAGAATAAATAACGTTCTTGTAACTTGCATTCTGTGCCCTTACAGAGACTCTTCTTTGTGCTTTTGGGATATAACATCGTGACAGTTGTGAAGCCATAGGTGTGCCTGTGGGTGCACTGAACCATACGTATGGCACAAGAAAATTACACATTCGTACTAAAATGCAATGTGACATTGTGAAAGCACAAATACTGAAGGAAGTGCATTGAGAGACAGCCTACAGCTCATGTGGAAGATTTAAATAGTGAGAATTTGCGCTGGTTCTTTAGAAACTTTATCCTAGGCTTCTGAGTAGGGATGTGGGAACTCCTAATGGTATTGATCATATTGGCACATTGCTGTGAACTGAATGAAAAAAACATTGCTCACATTTTATCTGAGGAAGACTGTGTGAGTTTATAAAAGGTAATTGTTGGGAAAATAAGTAGTTGGAAAAAACACTGCAATTGGCAGTCAAACAATATATGGCTTTTAATTTGAAATGCTTTGAATACTTTTATCAGAAGGGGAAGTACTGCTCTCTCTCTTTTTGTTTGGTGTTGGCTTTTTGTTTTCTCAAGACTAGGCATGAGTTAATAGTTTAGTGGTTCTGGAAACTCTTACGGAGTCCAGCATGTGCATTGGCTCTTGTATAAGTGTAACTGCTATAACTTGATCATCCCATACATCAGCTGATGTGCTGGGGGGAGAGAGTAGGAAGCAACATAATTTAAATAATGGATTCCTAGAACTCAGTGGTAACCTGGGGTGGTACAGATAATGTTTTGCTCTAACTTGAGCTACTGGCTGCCCTAAAAAGACCTTTAAGAAGAACATACCTGGCATATGGGTGCTTTATCCACTTCTCTTTGCTTCTCCTTCCATTAGACCAGAGATTGTTAAAGGGAATACGTGCAACATTCATTTGTTGACTTTGCTCTGGTGTGAGTCCGTAGTTTGGTCTCAGAATCTGTCACAGTGTTGATTGTGCCTTTCATAATCACATCTAGGAGTAAGTGGTAGGGCTTCCAGGCTGTTAAGGTTGGAGTCTTATGAACGTGCAATGGAACATGTTTGAGACATCCCCTCATTGCTACATGTAGCTCAGAGAACAGTCTGTTATTAAAATTTTCTTCAGGTCTGTCCTACTGAATTATGTTGTTTGCTAGGGGAAAGCAAATTTTTGATGGCAGGGTTTTTTTTGTTTTTTGGTTTTTTGCTTGCAGATGTGGTGGAAACATTTGACTTTAATAACTGCTTCAGATTTGCAGGAAATTATATTTAGTTCTCT
Source organism: Falcunculus frontatus (assembly GCA_013398115.1). Classification (NCBI taxonomy): domain Eukaryota; kingdom Metazoa; phylum Chordata; class Aves; order Passeriformes; genus Falcunculus; species Falcunculus frontatus. Next base: position 1,278,656 of record VZRV01006227.1, read on the forward strand.
GTACTGTTCAAAGTTGATTTAAAAAATAAAGTTGTAATGACTTGGAATAAAATGTTACAACCGTCCAGAAAGGGCACCGACAAAGTATTGTACTCATTTGTAGTGGCAAAATGAAGTTCAGTGGCACTTTCAAAATTACTTCCAGTGTAATTATTTCTGATAAAGAACTTGCTTGATATTGTCTGTATTTTGAGATGTTCAAGTCCATGACTTAGTTGCCTTGCTTTTGATCTTTACTCAGGCACCGTACTCCCCAATAGATACACATCAGAGACAACTTTGTTGGGAACTCCTGTCTGGGGCTGTCCCATTGCTGGAGGGGCTCCTGGTATTAGTATTTTTTAAAATGGCTTTTAACTTGTGTTTTAATAGACATGTGTCTCTGGTGTCATTTGTGATCAAGTGGGGAGGAATGGGTTGGTGGTACTTGGTCCCTCCTTTTTATCCTGAGTCTCTTCTTTCTTGGGACACCGGAAGTCTTCTGTGTTTATGGTGAGCAAGTTGACAGTAGGGTTTGGCTTTATAAAAGATGAAAAGTAATTTTGAACTGCTCTTTACTGAAGGTGACTGCAGCTCCGTATTTGTCCAGTAAGGGCACAAACCAGATCTTCATGGCACTTGTGTCATTGACAATTTTATTGCTATGTTTGTTCTAGAGGTTTTCACTTTGTAAGATTTTCTTCCCAACACTGTCATAGCTGAAGATTGTTTTCAGATCTTCAGCCACAATTGATTACTTTTCATTAAGGGAAAACTTCTCTCCTTTTCCATTTGTTTCCTAAAGAACATAAGATATTTTCATAAGGGTTTTTCTTTTGCCTTAAAATCTAAGCTTAAGTAGCCAAACTGGATTTTGGTTTTGAGATGCACATGACTTCTTTTATTTTTCTTCTTAAGTTTGAAGGCACGGGCTCTCAAGTGTGAAATGTTATTAACAAACTTTTCAAAACCTGTTATTTCATAGCTCTTCACTTTGTTCCCAGGAATGATGACATTTTCTGACTAATAGACGGCACTATGTACAGCATAAATGGTTCTTGCCCTTGGAATATAGAAGACTCTGCTGCAATGAAAGATGTTTTCAGTCTTTCACCTAAGTGCTGCTCCTGAAGTCTTGTTAGCATAATACTGGTTTTGTGCACTTAATTATGTGTATTCAGCAGTTTACTGTCTGGCAATAAATCTAGTCTGAGCTCTAAATATGACTTTTGCTCTCTCTCTCTAGGTTGTTATAGATGTTTAATTTTTTTCCTTCTGATAACTGCATTTGACTAATGCACTTGATCAGAAAGTATCTAATTTGTTATTTCTGTACATGGTATTTCTACCAGGGCTCAATCTGGTCCTACATGATTTACTTCTCTATATATTTAATTAAAAGGAACAGATGTATGTTGCTTATAAGAGCCATCAGCCTCTTGCCTCTCTTGTATGCAAAGCCTGGAGTTGCCTGTGGACTGTTCCTTCTAGAGAGTGCCTGTGTTTGTTTTTTGAGGAGTATGGATTGCTAGATTGCCCGTGTCAATTAAGGTAAAAGTTCTTGGAAGCAGCACTTGTTCCTGCCAAAATACTAGTTTCTGAAGTCGTGAACAAAACCTCAGTAATCACCTAAACCTCAGAAAGTGAGCCCAACACACCATATTTACAGCATCTGCATGTAGGATGGATGTTGGTATATGTGGAGGAAAATGAGTAAAGGTCACTGTAGGTAACTTCTTGATTAACTGCAGAATGGTGAGACATAATGCAGTATTTTAAAGAATTAGTCTTGAAATATGTATTCTGCATAAAACAGTCAAAAATTACGTATGAACAAACAATTTCAATAAATATACTAGCATTATTGTGTAAGTTTGTTTGTTCCACCTATAGAATGTGAACAGTTTGTTTTTTAAATTAGCCATAGTTTGAGAATAAACATGTCAAGAATTCAATCTGACAGTTGCTTAGAATACCTCTTAAGACAGTTTTTTAGCTAGGTTGAACACGAATATAACGAAGATGACTAATATTCCATGCGCTCAACCAAAGTACAGGGGGGAACGTGGCAAAGCTCAATGCACTTGTAAACTATCTTTGATACATATTAGAACATAGAGAATATGCCACTTTTGCCTCTAGAAAAACAGTGAACAGAGATGTAAGAATGCTGTACTTGATGCAGTATAATTAATAGTTGACAAGTATTGTATATTTTAGTTCAGTGGGGGAAGATACCCATTTATTTAGTAGGCTGGATTTAACTGAGTTTGTGACCCTTGTGGCGTACTTGAAGTTGAGTGCACAATATATTTCACTTGCTAGAAATGTTTTGAATGCTCGTGATTTAAGAGCAACTCATGAAGGATTCTTTTCGAGTATGTAGCGATATTGAATCTGCTCGTGTCTGTGTTGGCACTTCAAACCTGACAGACTAGATGAATAGTAGTTGTGTAAAGCAGGGCTTTTTGTGCTTCCAAACAGACAGTGTCTTGCACATTCTGCCTGTGTAGGGTTTGAAACTCACTGTGACTCGTTGTTCTGAGTTTGCATCTATAGTCTTGCTATCCCATGATAGGCATTGATCTGCTGAGAAGGTAGATGTGGAGTGACTCTGTAAAGATAGGATCATCAGTCTGTAGATGCTTTGCATGCAAGGTTTTCCTCTAGGAACACTTAGACACTTCAGAGGCTCCCTTCAAGGTAAAGATGCTAGATATGCAATAAAAAACTTCTTGTCTCTAGAAGTGATGGTTAGTGTTAGATTGGTGCTGAATTGTTGGCATTGACTCGTGTTCCCTGAAGCTCTACAGTTTTCCAGGATTAAATTATACAGGAAATGTGAAAAGACAGGAGCAAAATGAGGTGGCTCTGACTCTTCTTCTAAGTATTTAAGTTTGGTTCTTATTTTGTTTTTAATTAGCTAGTATATGTATGCACACATGCATAGCTCTTGCTATGTGACAAGAGTCTTGAACTTTCCTCCACCAAAGACAGGACCTCCTGTAAGTCTTTTTAGAGTCTGAGATATAAAGTAGAATATTTTCTTTCTGGAAGTATTTTTCTATATGTGGTAAATGAGAGGCATCTGTTAAGGGAAATTAATCTCTACGGTGATGTCTCAGCTTTGTTTAGTTGTTGATTTCTGGTTATAACTGGACAGTCCAACTACTGTAATATTTTCCCAGAATATCACTGTAGATAGTGCAGTGCATCCATCTGCTACTAGTGCCTACTGTTTATCAAATGGAAGTAAAAATTCATTCCATCATAGTTCAGTCACTGGCCTGTTTCTCATCTTGTGCCAGTATCAGAAATGTACACAGCACTGGCATGAAATAATTCATTGACTGTTAAGAGCTACACTTCAAAGATAGCAGCCTGATTTGATGTCAGGCTTCACAGTTTTTCAGGCATGGTTTGACCGATGCGCCAAAATGTCTTTGTGTTCCTTATTTGTTAGTCATCAGTGGTGGCATATGCTCTGACATCTAAGGAAAGAAACCATTATCAAGCAGCTACTGTACAGTGACGGGGTTCTTCAAGGTGTATTTCTCTGTAGCCTACCTTCTAGCTGTGCTGGCTGCAAGCTTTTGGTTTCACAGAGTGTGGATAATGCCCACTTGTCCGGCCCTTAACTGGGAGTATAGAAGCCATGGGCTGTGTTTTCTTCCCAGTTTAACTGCTGCCCAGAGCCCTTTTAGGGGTGGTGTTTCAGAAGCACATAAGTGGCATTGAGATGGTTTTGGTAGCTTTGGGTTGGAGGGAGGAGGTGGCTGCTCTATGAAAATTTCAGTTGCACAGTAATGAGTGTGACTGTATGATGCCTTGAGGTTTAGCTTTTATATTCTGTATTGCCTACTGTAAAACTCCAGAGTGTCTTACAGCCTGCTGCTGCTGCTGCTCTCTCATGGTAAGATAGACATAACATAAGTCTCTAGGTTTGCTGTCGAAGGACACCTAGGCCACCCTGGGCCCAGAAATGTGTAAACCAACATCTTGGAGAAGGGGGGCTGAGCTTAGAGAACTTACATCAGTAGCTAACGTTTTAATTGGCGAATTTATGCTGATATGCAAATGGACCAAACCTATAAAAGTGTGAAGAAGTTGTGACTCGTCCCTCTTGGGGTCCATTTTGAAAGTAGCCTCTGGCCTCCCCAGGGTGTACCTTCAAAGGCCTTTCAAATAAGTATCACCTTTATTCCCTTATTCCTGTCTAGTCTCTGTTTCCAGGTAGCCTCTTCAGGCATCAGTACAGTTGTCAAGTTCAGTAAAGAAAAATGTGGGATAAGTGTGGTTAATGAAATTAAGGGCTTTTGGTACTGAATTGATCTCCTACAAGGTAAAGTAATTCAGATCAAACATTGGAAACTGTGGTTCACTAGATCCTCCTTTATTTTCACCAGCAATTTTCAGTAGTAATTAAATTCAAATGAGTTCATAGAAAATACTTTTCCTACCCTTTCTTTACGGTAGTGATGTCTGAAAGAAGGGGCAGGTGAAAGAATATAAGCAGCAATGTCTTTTAAATCCTCCCTGCCTACTTTTGAAAGATGTTAATCCTTTAACTCGTGCATCAGGTGGAGTGTGCCAAGATGGCAGCAGCCACTCCTGGTTTGGCTCCAGCAGTTTCAAGCAAGTTTTTAAGTGTAGAGTTCTTAAACTATGTGCCATCATCTCACCCCAGATTATCATTTGGAAGAAGGAATGGCTGTAAGCAAACCAGCAGGGACAGAGATGTGAACGTTGTTCACGTAACCCCAAAACACTCTACAGTCAACACACTGGTCAAAGCCCATGTGAAAACAAACTCACCGTGCCTCCTTGTTGTCTTACTTTCTCCTGTTCTAGTCTTACTTGCACCCATGTCCGTGAGCTCTTCAGGGTAAGTTTGGGTTTTTCCCCCCTGCTGTAAGTGTTTGAAGTGACTGACTTGGCTGTGTCTCCAGGTGCTGCTGCACATTAATAACAGTGGAACAATTGAGTAGTTTGCAGGTGTGTCAGATTGGTAAATTCAGAACAGGTGAAACTGTGACAGGATGACTTGATGAAGGAAACTGAAACTGAGGTGATGATTACAAAGACTGACAGAAAATAGGGCCTGGAAAATAAATTCAATTTGCTGATGTTATATAACCATCTTAGTGCAGCCTGTAGATTCATTAGTTTGAGAACATACTTTGTAAGGGAGAGTGATTGTGTGTGGCTTTGCTTTTAGCAAATTGACTGTAATTTAGAGCGAAGGTGTAGGAGGTAGAATATATTATTACTCTGACTTTCTAGCTGGTGTGATCTTGTCTAGCAGGTGAGTTCTTCAGTGTGTTCAGCCAGCATGTGTTCCAGCATACTTCTATTTACAGCTGCAAAGATCCTTGAAACCATGAATTGGCACAGTAGCACTTCTTGATTTTTTAAAAATTTTTTGTAAATGCTGAGAGCTTAATAATATGGAGAAAGAACAGTTTATCTTTCTGTACCAGCAGGACATTCACACATTTGTGCAAAGGTGGTGTACAGTAATAGTGTAAGTATTACCTCATTCCAGGTAAAGGACATGGAGGTGGGGTGGTAAGACTATTTTGAAGCTCACCCTTAAAAGGAGGTGGCACTTGTATGTCGTTCATCCTGGCATGAACAGAAATTAGTGGAAGAGCATGAGATGGGGAGAGGAAGAGCAGGAAGGGAATGTAGCTTGCTGCAGATACCCCGGAGTCCTTTCTGAGCTTTCTGAGCCATGAGAGGGCTCACCAGGCACAGCCCAGGGGTACCTGCCTGGCAGGACCATGGCCTTGCTCAGCTCATTGTGCCTGGGAGGGCTTCACTTCTGAACAGAGATGGAGGTTACTCCTGCTCTGCTACCACCCTAGCAGTGCAGCTTTTGAAATCCTAATTCTCTTAAACAAAGGTCTGATTGATGTCTTGGAGTTTGTCTTCCCTTCTTTCTCAGCTTTAGCAATAAGGGATAAATCTTCTCCTGTAGCTCTGTAATCAAAGCTTTTATTTCAGTTACAACCACGTTTGAGCAGTGTAAACAAGATCACACAGTCAGGCAGTGGTTTGTTTACTTCTTCATGCTGGTCTTCCAGGTAAACACATATACCTCATTACGTTTCGGTCTTTAATGTGGAAAGGTGAGGAGAAAAGCAGCTTGAGTCCTCCCGTTTAAAATTTCTGTAAATTGCCTTTGAGATTGACCTCTTCGGATTTTTTTCTGCAAATATAATTAAAGAAATTGGAAAGGAGGGATGTTTCTGTGAGTTACTCACCAGCATTCAATTTTGTAAAAACGTTGCTGCTTCTCTAAAACAGCTTTTTGTTACAAATACCTTATCAGTTGCTCTCCCTTTACAAAAACACTGTTTATTTAAAAACAAACAGATAAAGACTTGGTGATGTTCCACTTGCCTGGTCAAGTGCATAGAAGGACCCTGGGATGTTTTTACAGCCTAACTCTGGATCAGAATGCACAGTAGTGGTGTTTTTTTCCTCTAAAACCTCTGGACCAGGAAGAGGATGAAATGAAACTGAGTCTGACAGTTGGGAAGGAATGATGTAATGTATATATTATGGAAATCTAACAGAAGGAGGGAGTTTCTATAACTTTAACAAGTTCTATTTTAGTACTTTTAATCAAATCTTTAAACTGCTGTGCTGAGGATGCTTTGACTTAACCTAAAATAGAATTTCTTCATAATAGATTTTTGCTGACGAAATATATTTTGATACAGATTATTTGACAACTTAACATAGCAACACTGGTGTGGAAAATATCCACATGTTCATGTAGCAGTGTAGTTTTACATGTGTATGGTTGAAAATACTGCAGTCTGTCTTCCTGTCCCAATGTCACGATGTCTGGGATTTTTAGAAGTGTGGAGTACTCAGCAGAGTTAAAATGAGCTGAGGTTTTTGAGATGCTGAAGTACTCCAAACTTATGTTTTATAGCAAAACAGTTGGATTGGAGCATCAGTGATGGCCAGTGGTAAGGCCTTGTAATAGAAATTTGGATGGTAAGTACTTCAGGTCTTGGTATGTTAAGCAGGAATGGGAGAGCATTTACCTGATGAGAATGCTGAAGTCAAGCAGCGATTGAATTGTTCTTCGATGCCTTTGCTGCATTAGCAAAGCCATGGCCATCTTGGAAAGGGCTCACTTAGTTTGGAGACTCCACAAACTCCAGGCAACCTGTGCCAGTGCTTAGTCACCCTCACAGTCAAAAAAAAAAAATCTCCATATGGAAATTTTTTTCTGATGTCCTTCCAGTGCTTAAATGCTTTCTCACCTTATTTGTGTACAGCTGTAAGCTCAGTGAACTTCTGCAGTGCTCTGGGCCAAGAAAGTCTTTGTTTTTAGTTTAAATATTTGAGCAGTTTGTCCTGCAGAAGAGATAATTATCTATAAGATTATTTGTCATACAGAACTTATCTGAAGGTTTGTCGGCCATCTGTCTTGTTTGTAATATGATGTTCCTTCTTAATGTTAATACTCTTTATTCCTGCAACCTTTTAAGGATATAGTCAGATGACCTAAAAACCACAATAAATTAGTACTATGAAATGGCAGCCCTCTTCAACCAAGGTATTGTGATTGACCTAGTCTGTTGATGTACTAAATAAAATTAGTTTGGCTAAACAAGGGCTGTTATCTCTTCTGGTAAATCAGTGTGTTCAGAACTGTTTCAGGTCTGTACACCTGTGACTCTTCTCTCACAATGTGTTTTCGTGTCTGTGTCAAATTTGTGTCCAGAAGAATGCCTTGACAGCTATGCATACACACAGAGCTACATTTCTATTTTGTACATATTTAACTTTTCATCAACACTAAAAATTATCGAAAGGGACAAGATCAAACTGTGTAGGCTCATTGGGAATGTGGGGGAAGAGGGGTAGTCAGCACTAGTCAAGGCATGAAGGGAAACCTCACCATGGGGCAGCTGTCGTGGCACATCTTGAATACTTTCTAATCAGTCTTTCAATTTTTTTAAATCTTTCTTTGGAAAAAAAGAAAAAAGGGAAATATAGATAAAATAACCAGAAAAGGAATTTATTGATTCCCTTTTTTTCTGCACGTGTTTTGTCCACTGACTCTCCAAAATGTCCTGGTCTTGGACATACGCTGCTTGGTTTAGATATCTGAGAGAAAATGTTTGAGGTCAGTGGATAATGATGGAGCTGTGCCGACATGAAAGGACAAAACTGACCATCTTCCTGTGCAACTTCTAGATTATCTTTGATTTTTAGGCATGGTGAGAAAGAACATTTCTTCCTCTTTAAAACCTCTTTAGGTCTTTGTGGCCTTTTAGCATGGGATTTATTTTTTGATGGCTGTTTCAATCTGTCTTTTAATGGCTCACAACACAGGATTACTGTGTGTAGTGAAGGGCTTTGAGAGTCTGGATGGAAGGGGCTGTTATTGGGCTCTTCTTCAACCATACTGTTTCCCTATTGCTTTTTGCTGCATGTGTTCAAATGGCTTTTACAGTTAATGCAAATGATTTTAAAATACTTCATTGAATAGAAATTTACCATACTGAGGCACGACAAATTTATAGGAAATTTGTAGGAAGTGTGGTGGCTCAGACCTTCAAAATGGATACAGAATAAATGGCAAAACCCCCTTCTATCTGGTCTTAAAATAAGTGAATATCCAGAATTTGGGAAACTAAAAATGGGATTTCAGGTGCATGAGGAGGAGGACCTGTTTAAGAAATAAAAAGTTCAGCATTCTGCTGTAGGTATACAGAAAGACCTGACATAAAAGACGGTGGAGGAAGAAAAACAACCCTGTTGAAAACTTCCAGTATTTCTGGGCAGCTTTGACAAAACCAAAAATTAGTAGCTTCTTTACATTTTTTGACTTATGCTTGCTCTCAGGTAATCAAGCTTACTCTGCCTGCTTGAACTTTATTGCCTCTTAATGTTGTTAAGAATAAATTTGAAATGGAGATAATAAGCATCTACTTCTTTTGGCAAGGAGGAATCTATAAGGCCTTTTTTTTTTTTCAGTGGGGGCGTTTCGATATTGTTTAGTGTAACAGAGCTGTAGTGAAATTGGGACCATAAGAAAAACAGTTGAGAGATACTGAGAAAAGAAGCTAGATTTATTTTTAAATGAAATTGTCAGTAGATGAAAATAGTTCATCAGATACAGGGCATCATCTGCAGTTTTAAACTTGGGAGTGTTTGCTGCAAAAAGTCTCATTCCGGAAACTCTTAAAGTATGCAGCCATTACATTAACTTCAGAATTTATCAGGAAAAATGTATGCAATTAGTGTAATTAGTTACCAAAAGACATAATTAACAGCCAAATACACAGATTTTTGCCCCCCACCACCACCCACACACCTTGACGGTTGCAGTTGCTGGTGTTTTAGTCTCTGAAGTTTTACCAAAAGCAGAGTTCCTGTAACAAAATCAGTTGTGTTGAGCATTAAAAACATGTTTCTGAAGTTTGAATGCACATGGGTTTATGTATATATATAGCTAACAGCTCCTCACGAGGTGAAATGACAGTGTTAATAGAAAATACTAATGGAAATTTAATAGCTACTTAAAAAAAGCTTTTAGAAGTTCATTGATGCAGCATTTCATGCATGATACTGCTTTTAATGGCAAAAATACATCATCAGTCATCATCTGACAGCCTGTTTTCCTTGCAGTTGAAAACAGGACAGTTAAAACCAGCTGAGTGTCGTGGGGTGGTTGGTTAAGCAGTGCTGTGGAATGGGCTAGATAACTTAATGTGTACAGAATTCACACAATGTTTAGGTTTGAAAAAAGAAGTGTGTGTCTGTAAAAATAAACCTGGTTTTTAAAAAGTTCTGTTTAAAAGCAGAGAAAAGTAAAAACCTGATTAATATATCAAACTATGCCATTTGGTTTTCTAATAAAATCAAGATGTAATTTTATTATTTTTTTCCTCTCCAGATATCCAAGAGCAGTAACTTCTGGATTGAGGTGCTTAGGAGATCCTTAGTCTACAGGGCAAGGAAGAACAGTGTGTCCTCCCTGTGCTGCAATTTCCTTGAACATATAATACAAAACCTTCTTCCCAGCTTTCCTCATGTTTGTTTTGCAACGTGTTGGCAGTGGAAAACAGATGATCCTGTTCTTCCAATTTGTATTTAAATCATGTATTAATACTGTAAAACTTGGTAGAAAAGCTATTTAGCCATTATCTCCCAGAGTAGAAGGTTTGAGTAATGATAGTTGTTCTCTGTGTAGGATTTACTTTGTCTCAAAGCAGCTTGGCTTTAGGTAGGCCCTTAGTCCTACAGTAGTTGGTGTTGTCAGCAGTTTTTTATTTTTACTGTAGCTCTTAACAAATTTAGTTTTGAATCAGATGCTGACTACTGCAGTGGTGTTTTATAGTTTGATGACAGATTTCTTAACCCGTCTTAATAACATATATGCTGGCAAATAAGTATTTCCCTACTGCACCCGGACGATACTTGGCATTTGCTGTGGTTCCACATGTTATTTTCTCAGTTATTTCCCTAAAGCTAAACCAGAACCATGCCTTCCTGCTCTTGACAGGCACCTTGGAGTTGGTAATTTAAGTAATAGAATAATAGGAACAGTCGTTGAGAAGTTTTCAAAGTAAGGATCAGATAAGTTTGACTGTGTAAACCTTGCCACAGTTAGGCTTGTAAAATTCAGCCTTACTATGACATACGTTAGGTACAATATATTTCTGACTAATTCAAGGGTAATAAATGCTTGCTTTCCTTTCTGTATGTGTGCGTGTTTCTGGCATAATAACACACATATATATATTATTTTCATTAAGTAGCCTTTCTTGAAAGGTTAAAAATAACTGTATCTTATAACAAGGGGTCTCTTTGGTGAATAAAAGAACAATAATTTGGCAGGAACTAATGATTTTTTAAAATAGTTTTTTCCTCTCCAGTCTAATGTATTTAAGTTTTCAGTATACTGTCGTTAGTTATGTTGTTCTTGTAATGATATTTCACAGTTTATTTGGGGAATGTATGTGCTGGAGTTTCTTTGGGATTTTTTTTTTTCATTTCAGCTGTAACATTTGAAATTCTGTCTAAGTATTGATTGTAGTACTAGGGCAGCTGGAGAAAGCAGTGTGCTTGTTTAATATCATTGTAATAGTAAGGGAAAAGAGCCAAAAAAGGTAGCAGAATTAACTTTTTTTTCCTTTTGGAGTTTGCACAGTTGTCTTTTTCTAGAGACATGCTCTTGAACATCCAGTATTGTGAGGAGTATTAGCACAAGGTGTGTTTTCCTCCCAGCTGTCAAGGTTACAAGGTCCGTATTTTTTCCTGTGGACTGTTTGGTGTTTCTCTGCTTTTTCATAGACTAATGGTTAGCTTGGAAACTTTGCTTGGTACAGTAGGGAAGAAAGACAGCTGAACCCAGTAGGCTATAAAGTACTATTAATATAGTTTTCCTCCTCTTGTGTCTTTGTTAGAGGAAATAATACTGGCTATACCCCTTCCAAGCCAGCACACAAAAAGAACTATCTGGCCTTTCATCTTGGTTGTTTTTTTCCTTAGTCTTTTTGCACTGCAAGACAGATCCATGACTGTGTTTCCTTGTCATGCTAGGCATTTCAGAAGCCTCTTTTAATTCTGAAACACTAAACCAGGAATTTCCTAAGGTTCGTCAAAACTGCTCTTTGACATATTGAGGTTTCAGCTGGGCCAATGTATTGATAGATGTCAGTCACTTCTGATGCAGAGTCCACAGAAGGCAGATGGCTTTGCATGGCAAGTATCTCCAGATCTGCTACTACTCTTAGTAGCAGGAGATACGTATTTTTTTCTGCCTGTGTTACAACAGTGTTCTGCAGATGTGGCTCATGACAGCGAAATCTGTGGGAGGCTTTCATTTCCTGAAAATTGGGTGAAATGATTGTGCCCTGAGATGGTGTTTTACAGGGGTTATGCTTAAATAGCTGCAATAGTGTTAGTTCATAATGAGACTTGTGGATTGTTTTATTGCTCTTTCAAGGGGAGCCATGTTTTTCTTGGTTTCCCATGGATCACAGAAGATTTCTGCAGATGGATCTGTTATGGACTGTAGAAAACACATCTACAATTCACACTTCAAGTTAAGTGAAATCTCTGCATTCTCATTGAATTTACTCATTCCTATACTGTGGGTTTGCCCCAAATTTTTTCAAAGATATCAGAAACTCAGCTAGAGAAGAAGTGAATAGTGTCATGCTTCTTCTTCAGTTCAGCAGTGCTAAAGGAGGTAAGGCTGAAAATAATTGTGGCCAGAAGTTAATACAAAGAAGAAATCACAAATTTCTAATTATTTTTCTGGAGTTATTGGTATCAAGAATATCCAGACTTAGTCTAATTGAAGAAGGTAAGGTTTCTGCTTCTTAGTTCAGCTACTCTCTGCTTATTAGAAATAATCTATCCTCACAAGTAAGTATCTCTTCTTAATTTTACATATGCTAGTTAGAACATTTTTCTCCTGAGTCTTGGAGGCTGGTTTTCTTCCTGTTAATGTCCAGCCATTTGACTGATGTCATTGTTTATGGAAGTGAGTTCTCTGGGTTTAATACGTTGTTTTTTTTTTTTATGGTTTGTTTATTTGGTTGGTTGTTTTGGTGGGGATTGTTTGCCTTTTTTTTTTTTTTTTTTTTTTTTTTTTTTTTTTTTTTTTTTTTTTTTTTTTTTTAAGTGCCAGTGGCTGGTTCCACAATTCCTCTATTCACATGTTCTGGTGACTTTGGTGTTGCTGTTGGAGAATCTATAATTCCTTCCTGTCTGACAGACACTTTACTTCCTGGTAAAATGAGATTTTGGAATTTCTTGTAGGCCCCAAGGGTGTGGTCACAGAGTTCCATTGTCACCTATTTGTTCAGGCACCTTGAAGTACTGCCTAAAGTTGAAGTTTGAGGATTGATCAGAAACTTCTTTCTGGTCAGAATAAAGTGGCAATATTTGCACCTATTGCAGTGTGGTTTTATTGTTCTCCCTGGCTGTGCTTTTCTAATGGGATGCAAGTTGCTGTATTTCAGCCAGAGAGGGAGGTGACCTTTGAGACTGGTAATTTGACTGGCATAACAAATGAAGTGATATGGCCAGGTAGAAATTTTAATTGGTCCTAGTTAGAATCTTGAGTGTAGTAGTCACAATAGACCAAAAAAAATCAGCTTGTAGTAATAGTCTATTTTATTTAGTGTCATTCAGAAAAGTAACAATGAAAGGCTCTTAACACTTTATTTCTGAACCTTAAAATCCACTTGGTCAGCTTTTTCACTGTACCATCAAGGAACCATGCAGCAAGGCCACAGCTTTGAAAGTATTGCTTTCTTAATGAGGAATGCACCCAAAAAGCATTCCTTGTCCCTTCTCAATGAAAGCTTGTCACAGCAGAAGTTGAGCTGCCTATTAAGCAGGGAGGGAAGTTCCCTTAATACTTGCACAGCAGCCACCTGGAGAGCTGTTTATTATTCTGCTAAATGTTATAGATGATGCTGTAATACAGTTATCATCAGTTTGGGAAAACTGTGTAATTTTAAAAAAATACCAGGAAAAAAAAAATCTGTCTTCTAAATCTAGTTTATCAATTTTACATGCTAGTGATGATCATTAGAGCTGCTTGTTCTAAGAAAAAGATCTTTTTCTTCCCTCTCTAAAATGAGTTATTTAACAAGTAGCTCAAGTATGCAGGTACTTGCACAATTACTCTGTGTGTCTAATAAGAATGTGCATGTTAATGATTTTTTTAGAAATTCAGTCTTTAACCTGATATTAAATACCTGTTTTGGGGGCATGGTTGTGGAAAGAAACCAGAATTTTTCATCAAATCCCAGTTATCACTTTTTGCTCCTGGCTTTTGAAAAGGAATATGTTCTTCATAGTACCTGGAGGGTTTTTTAACTAGTGTTCACACATGGTTTTTGTGCTAGTTTTGGTTTTGGACTGTGAGCTCCCCAGGGAGTGAAGTGTAAAGATGTGAATAGCTGTTTGTGACTTGATAATTTTTTAAGAAATACAGATGAGGACAAGTTTTGGGCTTGCAGCCAGTTTATCTTTCCCAGTTGTCTCCTTTTCTATTAGTCTGTTTTGTGCCAGCTCTAAGAACTGAAGTTTTTACCTTGCTGTTTAAGCCATGTTTTCCAATGCAGCATTTTGGGGGTGCCAGCTGACCTGGCAGACCTTTGAGGGAGTGTTTCCTCTCTGTCTGGTTTGAGTTACCTGTGTGAAGATTGTTGTGGTGGGCTTCACAATGTGCTGAGGAGAAAAGATCAGATTCTTAGGATCTCATGGAAATCAATTTTTATCTAAGAATAACGGTAAGAAATAACCTCAACTGTAAGAAACTCTCTATGTAGCTAGAAGTAGTTGCTTTTCTTATTGTAGAAAATACTTCTAAATATGTTGCAAAATTAACATGAGCTCCTGGATAAGTACAGATCGAGTGTGAGCGTCTGATCTATTCTTACTCTTTTTAGGCCATTATGACTGCACGACCTATTTCCAGAGAGAGTAATAAGATGTCTTATTTGGGTATTGATGTTTAAAAGCTTAAAATATAAATGCAGAAAAGGTGCTGTTTGATTCTTGGGGTGGAAGGTGGTGTGTGTGTGTGTTTCTTAAATTTTGCTCTATACAAGTACTGTGACTTACAGCTTAAGCATAATTTTTTTCCCCCTTTCAGTTTAAGAAAACTTCCGTACAGGAAGATTTCAAGGTATTCCGCACAATTTTTGTTTATCAAATAAGCTGTTACAAGCTACAGTGTGCTTGCATATTGTTGTATATCTTCGGTTTATTGTCAGTAAGAAATTGAATGTATATTTAAAATATTCTAGTAGTCAGTAATGGTTATTGTGTCTGGTTGTTGCTTCCCAGAAGGCAGAATCTCTTTATTCCATATGGTGTTCAGGAAGTCTGATCTTTCTGTAGTCTTTAAGAAAGCATACATTTTTAATGTTAGGTCTGTCCCCTTTCCAAATTGAGAGCCTGGTACTCTGAGTAGCAGTTCTGACTCAGAATCTTTTTCTTGCAGGATCTCTTCCAGTTCCAAACAGCTTTGTCTCCAGTCAGAGGATAATCCTTCTCATTGACCAGTGCCATCAGAACCTTACAAAAATACTGCTTTTTAGATTTTATCTTTCTGTGAGCTAAACTGCTCTGGATAATACTTGAAAAGTACTGCAGGGTTTCTTTCCATAATAATTAAAATATATCACAGTATTTATTAAAGTCTTTTATGTTAGTAGCAAAAGAGTTTGCAGCTACTTCTGATTTTAATACCATCTTTTTAACATTAAACATAAAATGGAGTAGCTGTATACATGCCTCCTGTTTCTTACAGACCTTTTTTTTTTCCACTGTAGTGAAGTGGAATTTGACTGTTGAGGACCACCGCACTGCTCCTGCTTTTAGGACACGTTGGATCTGAGCTCAGTGAACTTTGCATGTCGTCTTTCCCAGTTTTGTAGGGGTTTTGTTTGCTTTGGGTGGGGGTTTCTGGGGGTGCACTTGCTTTTTTGGTAGTGGTGATATTCCTGGCTAGTGGGGTTTTTTTTTCTTCAGAGAGGTCCTCAGCTCTCAAAAGAAAATGGTCTCCATTTCAAAAGGCAACCTTGAGCCATCCATAATTTAAACTAACCCTTAAATGCTGCCTGGAATCAACGGGAAAGCCTCTACTGGTGTGTGAAACCTTTGCTCTGACATGCAGAGCAGAATGTGCAATTTCTATATTCAGTGTCTTTCATGTTTTGGTACTGTATCTGCTTTCAAGTGTCAGCCACTTGTTAGGAATGTTTTCAAGGACACAGGATGAGTGTCAGTCACACTACTGATACATGCATTTATTTAACAGCTCACTCCCAGAGACTTGCTCCTTAAAGGAAAATGGTGGGTGGGTATGTTCAGCTTGGTTTTTGGGTCGGCAGTTTGCTGCAGAGACATTGCTGTAAGTGCAAATATGGATCTGCCTTGTATATCTGTTCTGTGAGTTATTTGCCTTCATTGTTCGTTCTCTTGGGGGTGCCTTCCTCTCAACTCCCTTAAACTTGTGTCATCCTCGCTTCTCTATTGGAATGTTGAGCTAATCCAGAAGTGGATCCAACTAAGTAGCTGGGGCTGTCATCTCACAGGCTGGCAGGATGCTTTATAGGGGTTTTGCCAGAGTTATGGCAAGATGTGCTCAATCCAGAGCAACTGAGCTGTATCAGTTAACAGTTTAGTTGCTTAACTCATGTTTTCTTCTAGTTATGAAGATGGACAGTGTTGGGATTTTTTTGTTTTACTAGTTTATTATTTCATTCTGAAGTTGTACTGGTTCTACTTAAAACACTGTGTAATGAACTCTTCCTGTTAAAATTTGTTTGATAGGCAAGATAAATCATGGCTTCATTCAAATAGGTTCAGTATGGATTAACTTTATTTTTTAGAGCTACTCTTCTAGGATCTAGTCTAGGATCTACTTTGATACGGATTTTTCTGTCTTAAAACTGGTTGGTTACGTTTGTCACCACTTTCTTCCCCCAGCCTACAGGAGCAATTTCAGTGATGTGTCTGTTTGGAAATACCTGCCACCTCCAGCACTTTGCTTCTCTTGACCACAAATCTTTTTCTTTGGTTTGTTTTGTTCCTCCTGCCCCGTTTAGGGAAAGTAGAGAAAACCAGCAGAAAAACGTGATGTTGCAGAGTAAAAACTTACATGGTCAAACCCTACAGATTAGTGTATGAGCTGCCTCTCTTGGGACTCACTCCCCCTTTTTTATGATGAGTCTGTTGGGGGGATTTAAAGCTTTTTTCTGACTATTTTAAATAATTTTTCAACCTTACAGTTGCCATTTATATTTAAGATGCTTTTTGGAAATACTGTCTGAACACATGTAAGGTAAAAATAAAACCACGTGCACATGTTTTGGAAAAGATGTCGTGGACATGATAAATTTTCTCTAGAAGTGACCTAAGTGTGTATATATTTTAATAAATGGCTCTTGCAAAGCTTTGTCACTTCTCTGTAACTTATAATGTCTTCATGAAACAACAGAAGTCAATTGTGTAATTTTATTTTTTATTTTAATGTACTCGCTTCCACAGCATCTGTGGAAAGACAAAGTGTTCTTGACAGCAGTTGCCAGAATGGCAGATGTATTTTCTTCTTCTTTGGAAGTATTTGTGCTTACTGGTCTTTTGTGGGTCTTAAAGCTTACAGTGTTACGGTTCAGGTTCACGAGTCGTTTTGAACTATCAGATGAGAGATAATTCTTAATTTAAATTTAGGTTTTGACCTGTCAGTGTCACAAAGTTCAATAAACATTACTTTATTTGAAATTATTTTATCTTACTATACAGTATAATTGGTGTAAAATATTCGGGTAAATATTTTTATTTGAGAGCAGACTCAGCTTAATTTAATCTCTTAAAAACTGCAAACATATTGACTTGGTTAAAACTGTGACAGCATCTGGCAGTCATTTCAGCAGGTGTTTGTACGATGATATTAATATTACGCACACACTCTTCCAAATTTGTTTGTTGACTTTTATGCTTCTATCATCAACAAATGTGATTATAATGCTTTTTATGAATGTTACTGCCTGATACTGTTACACTTTAAAATAGGGTTCTTCAAAATATTTTGGAGGCACTGAGTTTCTGTATTTTAAGATAGATATTTCTGCTCTAAAGCAGGTGTATGTTTAAGTGTTTTCTAGGGAAGAAATTTCAAAATGGAGCTCTTGGAGTCTGTTTTAGGAGTTTTCTTGCTCAGGGAAGGGCAATGTACACTGTTGAAGAAGTGTAACTTTGTGGGCAGCATCTCTTTGAAGGCTCCTAGTGTAGCTGCTTTAGTCTGTTCGGGGCTTACAGGGAGCATCTGGAAGGCTAAAACCGAGCACCAAGGCTACCGCTGTAAGAGATCACTCAAGACCTTCAGGTTTCCTGGTACTGTTTCACTTGGCACTAACTACACAGGCTGCATCGGGAAAAATAGGATCAGTTGTTATCCTTGAAGTGTCAGAAATCTCTGCAGAAGCCCCTCAGAAGTGTGGCAAAAACTGCTGGTGAGAGACATCATGGTACCCTCCCCTCGTCTTCTTTGCTGTTCAGATGGAAAAAGGAAGATTTTAATTCTTCTGATACCTGCTGTGCGTGTGTGCGTATCCCTTAATGTCATCTGTGCTAGAAAAGTGATCTTTGAGTGGGACTCCTGCCATTTTCCTAAACACACTGCAAGAAAATGAATATATTTCTTTTCTGCTTTAGCCAGTCCTTCAGTGTTTCAGCCAAACTGACCTTTACTTCCATTTTACCCCACAGGCTTCTGCCTTCTCTTTCCAGCAGTAATATGTTTTGTCCTTTGTGGCCTCCATGGGTGTTCTTCTGAAGACCTGATTGGGGTTTGTCCGTGCCCTTTTCATTGCCTACTGAGAGATCAAAATTCTCTGCTTTGCTTTTTATTTTTTCTTTTTAAATTTTTTTTCTGATATCTTTGCTTATTATGCTGTTGCTGTGTTTCATGTTGCGATTTTGAACTGTTGTACCGACCATCCAGAACAGGGGGAAAAACCCAGCTGTTCTGACAGTCATCTTGTGTCTTAAATGCAAAATAGGGGAGCAATGGGGGCTTGAGCCACCACGCTCAAAGTCCCCAGGTAACTTCTGGCGTATATTAGCAACAGTAATCACAGTTACTGTATCAAATCTAAAATAGAAACAAGGGCTGCAGAATCGATCCGTGGTGCCGTGTCTGAGTACATTTGGGTGTTTTGCTGGGGGGAACCTTGGGGCTGGTGGTGGTGCCTGAATTCTTCCTGGCAGGGCCTGCTTCACACCCACGGCTCCTTTTCTGCTCTGATGTGCCAGGGAAGGCTGCGAGCTCTCCTATAGCAGCTTCTGTCTTCTGCCTACCTTGTTAAATTGAGAGGGTGTTTTTGATCAGAGATGCAAAGAAATCGGTAAATCCGAGTGACTGAACCATGAGTGTGCGCTGAGTCTGCTCTGAGGTTACTGACCTCCCACAGGCAGTGATGCCCACGCTGGGCCAGACACACCTTCACAGGAAAATTCACTACAGTTCATCTATCAGTGTCCTTCAGGCTTTTTGCATAATTCATAAATACTTACCCTTCCTAGGTGGTGGAGTGGTCAGATGTGAGGTGTGCCTGGTAAGCAGCAGAAAGGGAATGTGAGCCAGCTTCTAGCTGAGCTTTCAGAGCTGTCTCTCTTTTAAAAAGTGGTGGGTCTAGGTAGAAGTTTCACAGTTCACTTCTGTCCTTAAAAACCTGTGCTGTTGCTGCAAAAGCATTGGTGGTTCTCTCCAGTCATGGGGTCTTGTGGCTGTGCTGAGCTGGACCAGCTGCTGGGCTGACTGAAGGCTGATCATGGAGGTACTTGCAGGTTAATTTTCAGGTGGATTAATGAGCTGATGAAGCTCTTCTCTATTGCTCTGAGGAGCCTGTGTGGAGCTGTACACATCACCAGTGAACTTCATCTTCACACCAGCTTCTGTCCTCTATTTGGATGTTGTGGCAGTGTTGTGATCTCTAATGGTGCATGGCAAGGTTGCAGTTTATAAATATCTGGTAAGGAAGGGGAAAAATAGTGTGGGGTTTTGGTTTTCTTCACTGATGTAGCAGCTCAGGCTGCATGGTATTTATAATCCAATATAAGCACAATGTTTTGTAATTTATATCAAAAAACCCCAAACCAGAAACCCTTAGGAGAATCATGAGATTAAGATTTTGAAATGTGAGTGAGTCACTTCAGAATTGCATTGCTTTGTGTTTTAAACAGACTACTGTAGTATTAGAAGAGTATAGGAGTTTTATGGTGGGATGTTGGGCTCTGTTTTGTGGATTTTTTTTTTTTACATTAGTCTCTTCAACCTAGTATATTCAGGAAAACTGCTGGCTCTGTGGCATTGTTTTTATGGCTATTACTTTCGCATCACATTTTGCCCCGTTAAAGAAGAAAAAAGCAATTAAAATGGAAATACAAAATTGTTTTCTCACAGTTAAGCATCTGCAGAAATTATACCTTTTACTTAAGTGGAGTTGGCTTTAATTTATTTTCTAGATGCTATTTGTTCTGGCCTTTTTAAAATTCTTGCAGCTTTATAATGTAATGTTAGTTATAGGGCATGCAGCAATGAGTAATTATTTCTTGCTTGTTTAAAGTATGTTCCATAAATACATGAACAGGGAAAATTGAAACTGATGAATCAAAACCTTTAAAATTATACTCATGACACTTTCTGCACTTCTTTTTTAAAGGGCAGGGAGAAAATATGCTCTTACTTTTTCATGTATAATTTAGGTGAAGAGACTGTACGTATTTAAAGCTACCTCCATTTTACAGAAGGTTTTTCGTGCTGGCCTGAGCTATTCCTAAAGTGTTTGAGGAAAACTCAGTCTTGAGTTTTGTACTAAGTGCTATGTTTACTAAAGGATTTCTTGATAACATCTAGTTAATAATTGACACTTCAGTGTTCGTCATTCTGCTGGTAGTGTTAGGTGAAAAATTTGAAATAATGAGGTGATTGAATTAGCATGGTGAATTAAATGCTTGCAGAGAAACCAAAAGCCTAGGGTTTTTGGTTGTTTGGTTTTTCTTAAGCAGCTTTTGGTGTAGCTGCTGTATATGTATGGAGAAAGTACACATGAAGGAACTTAGATTCTCCTGTGTTTTTGTATGCTGTGTATGTTCTGACTTCTGTTTTTTTTACTAGAAGTTCTCTGTTCTTCAGTACTTCCTCCCCACCCATCTGACTATGTACCTACCTGAAAATTTCTGTAGTGTTTTCCTGGTATAAAGCAGAACTACAATTCCAATGATCGAATTTCTTTTTTTGTTTGCAGATGATGATGTACCTGCAGATATGGTTGCAGAAGAATCAGGTCCTGGTGCACAAAACAGTCCATACCAACTTCGCAGAAAAACTCTTCTACCTAAAAGAACAGCTTGTCCTACAAAGAGCAGTATGGAGGTAACTTAGTTGGTTTTAATTGTAAAGGAAACTTTACTGTTTCAAGAACGTGAAACTAGTTAGTATTTTTCTTAAGTCTAATGACTGAACTAATTCTTTCTTATTTCATTAAAGGGTGCCTCTACTTCAGCTACTGAAAACTTTGGTCACCGAGCAAAACGTGCCAGAGTATCTGGGAAATCCCAGGATTTATCAGGTAATAACTTTTGTTCTAAAAAGTGGGTGAGGGAGAATGAGTGGGGACATTTTAACATCACACGTTCTCCCCCACACAGTGGCCCCACACTGTTTTTCTGTGTGTTCTCCAACTAAGAAACAGTAGTGGGAAAAACAAAAAAAACCAAAACAACAAAACTACAAGCTTTTTCTGAACTTCAAATTTGGTAGCATGATTTTAATCAGAATTTTTAGAATCTGATTCTTTGTTCTGTCTGCTTCACTGCGGGCGTGTTTTGGTTGTTTTTTATTCTCCCAGTGCTGTGTAGTTGTATCTAAGCTACTGTTAGGAGCAGTAATACTGCAGTGGTGCCTTATTTACTATTTCTCATATTGATGGCATTGTTTAATTGCATTTTTAGGGGTAGTTTGGGTATGTCATTATAGCACTTCATTGTGGAGAGAGGGACTGACTTTGTCTGTTTCTGAATAAAAATAGGCATATACCTGCATACATAATGTATGTAGATTTTTGCACACATCTGCAGTATACGTACACTGTATAGTAAACACACATCCAGTACATGTGGATATAACTATATTGTGTGTGTATTTTATTTGTGTCCACACACTTTGTGGATATATACAGGGACACACACCCTGCTTGTTCTGTTTTCTTTGTAGTTTTTCAATCTCTCTGCTTCTGTTCTTTTTTGTCTCCTGACACACTCTTTAGTTCCAGGAGATCTGCTGTCGCTTTTGCCTGGAAAATCAACACCAACTCTTGCCAACTCCCATGGATGTGGTTTCTCCTGCTTTTCTTGCTTCTGGTTTTTTTAGTCCACATCTCCCTTAATATTGTGAATTAAAACTGAGCAGCTGGCACAAGGCTTTGGGTCTGTTTTCATTGCTTCTGTTGAGGTCTGCTCTTTGTGGCTTCCCATCTTCTCCATAGCGTAGTTTTTGTCTTTTTAGCTCTCTTTTTTCCCCTTTGTTTTATTCTCCCCCTCTTTGATCAACTCTTAATTTCAGCAGCTGTTTAAGAACCATTTAACTTAAGATTTATATTCTTGAAATAGTCAGAACGAATTGGACATCAACTTGTGTTATTTTGCATTGATTTGTTTCCTGATTTGCTCTCTAGAGCTTTGTGCAGAGTTATCTTGTCACAGACTGTTTCTCTTGACAGCTCTTAGTTTTTCTTCCCTTTAATTCACTTCTTTGCTGTTGTCTTCATTGTACTTTTACTCTCCTCCTTGCTTTAGTGAAAGTCTGTAACTTTACGGCATGAATGACACTGATTTCCAGATAAATTCTCCATGCTTTTGCTGCGCATTCCATTTGTTAGAGTCTTGAGCTCATGTGGGGAAAGTACAGGGATTGTGGAGGCTTCTCCAGCATGGAATTAATGGAGGAATTGTTAACAGTGATTTTACAATTTTACTTTTAAGATTGTATTTAAACCAGTTGCAATGTAAGGAGGGAGTGTCCTCCTCAAACCATTTTTTATTAATCTCTTTTACAGTGCTGGTGACGGTAATTTTTTATTCTTCCTGTTGAGTTTCTGGGAGATTCCTCTAGATTTGTACAAGTATTGATTGTGGTGAGATTTTTTTTTAGCACACAGCCCCCTTCACCTCGTGTTTTTTGTTGGCACAGGTAGTGATATCTGTTGTAACTGAGTTGTAAGCATGAGACTTTCTGGATTGTCATGAGTGGTGACTGTGTATTGTCATCTGGGCTGTACAGTTGTTTATTTTAGACCTGTAGATGAAATGAAAGCATGGGACTAGAAATACAGGAAAATTTCTTGGTGGAAAACCATTCCTTGTTGTATGGACTCTTGAGTTGAGGAAAATTCAGCAAAGTTGAAAGAAGAAATGCCAGTCAACTAGAGTTTCCAACTGGATTGGAGCCAGGAGTTGGAAAAACATGTATTTTAATACAGATTTCATAGTTAGTTCTGCTGGGAGTGTTGCTATTTTAAATTTCTCTTTTCACTGAACTATGGATTTGCAGTACGTACTGAGATTTGAGGTTCCTGGATCACTTACTGATTGTTCTGTACACTAGGAACATGAATAACTCACAGTTTACAGAACTTACTGACTTTTTAAATGGATTTTTTTTCTTTTCCTATTGATTTCCTCAGATACTTTCCCAAGAACAATACATGCTATGTTTCTGACACATTCCTGTTTCTTAACAAGAAAAGATTTTTACTAAATACCTCCTTATGGAGCAAAAGCTATTTGTCTCCATCTTCTCCACTAAAATGGACAAAAAAGGCAACCATATAAGACATAATATACAATTCTGGATTCTTGGGATGGCATTCTTGGTCTCTGTACCAAGAAGGGGATTCACTTTCAGGCAGCTTTCCCTGCTCTTTGTCTTGGTATTACTTTGCTAGTCCCTATCAGCTAAATGATCAAAACTGAAACTGAATTAGCTTCGTGCATATCCTGTGGAAACTGAATGACATAACTAGCTGTGCTTCTTAACTTTCAGATGTGCAGTATATTAATGCTTACTAAATCATAAATAGTTCAGCTGTCAACTTACGTTAAGGCAAAGATAAAGATGGGTGATGACCTCTTGCACTTTGTTTTTATTCTTGTCTGGTTTTGACACTTATTTGAAAAACTGGTTGGGTTTCTTTTAATATGAGTATCCATTTTGTACATTACCTTCATCAATAGGCATATAGCTGTCAGGAGTAGAAGTATGTAAATGCTTCTGATTTGGTGGCCAGACGAGCCTTTAAAACTGTTTTGGCTCATTTTTGTAAACTGAGAGGAAGAACACATTGATTGTGTCCTTGCTTTGACACATTATCAAAAGATATCCAAGTTGTGTAGTGTGGGTTTATAGAACAAAAGCATGTAGGTCTCTCTTGGATATAGAGAAAAGTCTTCACATTAAGAAGCAAATTAGCTTTTTCAGATTATACTGGAGAATTTCACCTGGTAATCACTGTATCAGTGATTTGAGTGGAGAAATCTTAAATCAACCCCTGCTTAATTGAGCAGAAGGGCAATTTAAATTAAATTGCTCACTTCTACAAGATTTTGGATAAAGCCGAATGAGGATAGCAAACACCTGTAAAATCATCATCTTCATTTTGAAAGCAGCGCCTAAGTTTCCAAATAAATTCGACTTGAGAAATTGCAGGGGCAAGGGCGTTCATTGAGACTTTTAATTTTTTTTTTTTTTCCAAGTGTTTTGACACTCTCTCAAAGCTGGTGCTTGTCCGCTGCAGTAAGGAAACCTATCTGGATTTCAATTTTAATTTTGAAATAGAGCCTGGGGAGGAAAACAGGAGTGTGAACTTTGGAGCAATGGGAAGGCACTACATTAGTGAGCTTCCTCCTCCAATAAAATATTGTTCAAGGTCCTAACATAGATAAAGGAAGAAGAAAACCTGCAGGTTGTTTATGGAAGTAACTGCTTAAATTGTATGCCTCAGGGATTTGTGTGTTTAAAAGGAGAAGACAGGTCGTGGAAACTTGGGAGGATTTACTGTTTTGCATCTGCAGTATAACATTTCAGCTTTCAGTAAGACAGTAGAAGTCTACATCTAGCTGGAAAGCTACCAGAAAAAGATTAATTCAGAAGTTAAATCCAATTATCCTGTGATGCATTTCGAGAGTAATTATGACTGTAGAAAGAACTGCTCCTGCCTGTTTGACACAGGGAGGACCCTTTATATCTCCAGTGGAAAAGGACCTTTTAGAAATCAGCATTGATAATGCATGTAACATTTTTTAGTGATGCCCAACAATGCCCAGCCTTACGGGCTACTGTTACACTCTTCAGACTTAGGGCTCCCCAGGTGTCTCTTGAGCAGGTCTTTCCAGACTACTTGCATTTCTTAAGTTTTACCAACTTACTGGCTTCAGCCTGGCTCATAAGGCTTTCTTTTGTTTTGTTTTTTTCTTGAATAAAAACGATACTGTAATCTGCCATTAGTAATGCTGTTGCAGAAGAGAACTGTCTTAGCCAACTTCTGGGCATTCATTCCTGTCTCCTTCCTTCTGTCCCATGCTAGCAAATCTGTAGCTTGCAATGAACTACAGCAAGGAGCTGATCATAAAAAAAAAAATTTTGGAGGAGGATGAGATACTATGGGAGCAGATAACTGTGGGCATGTGGAATGATGGCACTTCCCACTTTGGCACGACATAGATTTTTGCTGGATTGAAGTGGCATGTACCTATAGTTTATGGCTGTAAGTTGTGATACTGCTGTGTGCGGTTTTCAACTGCATAAATGCCCTTTTGGCATCTTAGAGGACCTTGGTATTCTGGAATCACTAAGAGGACATTCGTACAAGGGCACACAAGGAACACGTTCAGGGAAAGGTGCTGCAAACCCAGGAATATTTCAGAATTTCTGCAACCTGTTCTGATCAGAGATGTAAGCATGACACCCTGCAAAAACAGCTCTAATCACCTCTAGCATGGTACACAGGTTCTGGTGATGTGGTCTGCAGACCCCAGTTTAGTATCTTTGTAAAGCCACATTTCTGGTCCCTCAGTTCCTGTCTTCTCCCTCTTACAGCTGGAAATAACACATTTGTTAGTGCTGCCTTGCCCAGGGAAATCCTGGGGCAGTTTGTTTGTTTGTTTATATGTGAAGTCTCACATGGATGCTATTCTTCAGAATGTTTTTCCCTCACCTCCCTTTAGTAGGTCATCTTTCTTAAGGTCACTTCACGAGGCTTCTTGTAGTAGCCAGAATGACAGTCCTGTTGTTCTGAGGCTCATCTGTTCTAAGAAAAATAATGTGAGGGGCATTACATGGATGTAATTGTGCTGTGAATTTAGCAGGCACGAGCTTTGAATGCCATGTGTACAAATCCTCTAAACTCTGGAAGCTGCTCTGTGTGGTTGTGCCTTCGGAATCATAGAAAGTATCCTGGAGGCATTAACCAAACAAGTGACCTTTGCAAGCAGAACTCGCCTGCTTTGAGGATTCGTGCCCCAGGACGCTCTGGTGAGAACACAAACTGCAGGCAGGGCTTTCCCAAAGGAACTGTTGTAAGTGGAGTGCCCAAGAGCAGGGGTTTAACAAAGTGTGCTCCTGTCTCCACACAATGGCATGGGAATACAACTTTCTCCAGCCTCTCTGAAGAAAGACATCTGGCAAGACTAACACTTCTTCTGGTTTAGATTTTTCATTTTAAAAGGAAGAACATAAATGAGAGTAAGTGGAAGGAGGAGACTTTGGAATTATTGCTGGCTGTTGGTTTCTTACATCCCAGATGTCCTCTTTTCCTAATGTGTTCATTGTGGGAGAACAAGGAAGTCTTCCTAGTAGTTTTTCCAGACAGTGACTATTTCTGATTAAATTCTTTTATGTTTGAAAACATTTGCAGAGATATTGGCTTTGGGACTGCATTATTATTGTTGTATGGATAATGTGGGTTAATTGAACCACAATGAAGCTAATAGCAGTGGGAAGCCAGCATATCTGGAACATGCACAGTAGCCTGCTTAACATCTGCACTTGTTTGCAGAATGATTCCTCCAATAGGAAAGGTGAACTAAGAAATTTGGAAAGAGGACTTGAAGTCTGGAACTTCTATTGGATTTTTGCCTTTGGTTTTAGAAGCAGCATGTTTTTAAAAAAGGCTGCCTGAGATAATTGGCATTTTAAATGGGAATCTTTTCAAGTGACAAGTTGGTAATTTTTTTCAGTCAGAATTTGAGCTCGCTAAATATGTCAATAACCTTGTATTGATTACTGTTTTAATAGCAGCACCTGCAGAACAATATCTTCAGGAGAAGTTGCCAGATGAAGTGGTTCTAAAGATCTTTTCCTACCTGCTGGAGCAGGATCTCTGTAGAGCAGCTTGTGTGTGTAAACGCTTCAGTGAGCTGGCTAATGATCCAATTTTGTGGTAAGTGAAAAGCTATTCTTCATTATCTTGAGAAATACTAGATGTGCTGCTCAAGATTCCAGTACAATAGAAAAATTGAAATGTTGGTTACAATTAGTTGAAGTAAAACCAGTTGTATTTTATTATGTCCGGTTTAGTTAAGCATTATTTGTTACTTACGAATATCTGGTTATATGTATTAAACATTAAAACTTGATTCTCTAGTAGTGTAGATACTAGTTAAACAATGCCTGTTTTAAGAAAAGCAATGCCTTCAGTTGCCATTCCTTCTTCCCCCTTTAACCTTTTTTAGGCTACTGTGGGGATTGTGTTACTTCACACAGAAGGAACAAAACATTTCTTCACCTTAGATGCAAGCTTTGCCTGGTGTTACTTAAATGGGTTTTTTGTTTGGTTTGAGGTTTTTTTGTTTTGTGTAATATTTGGACGCTTGGGCTGTTTTCCACTTATTAAGAGTTTGAATAAATGGGATCTAAATTTGTAATTTTTTATAAGGGAGAAACCCAACATGTTTCTTAAGCTGCTTTGTCTTAGAAGTAAAGATTAAGACTAAAAGAAAAATAATAAAATAACATCACAGATCTACTCCTTTCTTTCTGTCCTAAAGACAGCTTTTGGGGGTGCCTTGTCAGAAGAACTACAACTTCTGTGATTCAGTGGCGTCCTGTAAGTCTGGGCTTAGTATCAGCAGGCTCAGACACGGCAATTATTTGCATTCTGGCATTAATGAAAAGAATCCAACTGCTGTGTGCTGTTTTCTTCTTTTTAAACCACTGTAATTTGTTCACTGATGAACTCTTTTTGGAATACAGTGCATCACTTGTTCTCAGCGAATGCATTTTTCATTCTTTTTTTGGCAAGGTGAGGAAGAGGTGGTGGCACACTTGGTCTTAAGTTTTGTTATACTTGTGCTACTAGCTTTTGTAAGTGTTAGAGCAATGCTGTAGTTAATACACAGTTTGATTCACAAACAGTGTAACTTCTTAAGTTTCTTCATGAAGATTGCATGTTGAGAACTTTTTCTCTTGGATTGTAAAACAAAAATTTTTGTCAGAAAAACACAGAAGTCAGTACAACAGAAATTGGTTTTAAGTGGTACTGATCTTGGTCATATTCACTGTCACTGACTGGCAAGTTCTGTTTGGAAAAAACCCAAGTTTTAGCCCTTGGTTTTATATTAAAATGGAAGAGTAATCAGAAACACATTAATTTTCTCTTCTGCTCAGGAAAAGATTGTATATGGAAGTATTTGAGTACACTCGTCCAATGATGCATCCTGAACCTGGTAAATTTTATCAGATTAATCCAGAAGAATATGAACATCCAAATCCCTGGAAGGAAAGCTTCCAGCAGCTGGTAACAGTTTTATTCATTTATATTCAAATTTACAGGTATTTATAAAAGTAAAAACACCAACTTGTGAAATGTGGCTGACAATAGTAATTATCTTGGGTTTAGACTTTAAGATCCTTGTGGTGTTATGCAGTAGGGGGAATTCAGAAGTTGTTTCCTGTTTTAAGGCACACTTTAGGGAGACACCCCATGGTAAAGTGGAGTCCTTCACTATCCAGCTCTTCTATGTTGAGTTTTGCATCACTGAAATTTTGTGTAAGAGATTGTCATGGTCTGAGACTCACAACTTGAAAGATGTTGTCGTATCTTACTAAATCAGTGTGTGTGCTGGTTATCTGATTAGTGTGCATCTTCCTCTGGTGAACCAAACATATATTGATAATATCACTTGGGCTAAACAGTGATTTACAGCTGGCCTGACTGGAGGTAAACAAGTCTTCTTTAAGGAATGTGATTGCACCTCTAATCCAAAATTTCAGAGGTATGGAAGGAATGGCTGGGCATGATATTAGGAAAACATGAGTAAGAAAAATGAACATTGAGGTGAGTGTATCACACAATGCCGTGTGTTGTTGGTTAATGAATTTCTGAAGTACATTGAGGACAAGTGCTTGACTTGGCTTCTTCGTTTAGTATTCAATCACAAGTGAAGGTATGGGATTTTCTTTTCCTCACCATATAAACGCAGTTTTTGTGGCAAGCTGCTAGAAAATCAAGAGATGGAAGTAAGGACCACTCTTGTGGAATGTTTCAGGTGTATGAAGCTTTTCAGTCAGTTTTGAGGCTTCTGGCTGCGTAAGTAGTTGGACTCTTGGCTTAGTTGATCGCTCCCTTAGGCTCAGATATTTTTTTGGTGCTGTCATTTCAAATTGTGTGCCTAGAGTGGGAGATCAGTATATGATCCTTACTTCCTGAGACAAACTGATGTCGGCAAATGGCTTGTTAATTAGGGAATTAGTAGATCTCCTGCCAGTGCATTCAGGCCCACCTGTCTACAAGCTTATCACAAACTCTTTTCCTTCTTTCAGTACAAAGGAGCACATGTAAAGCCAGGTTTTGCTGAACACTTCTACAGTAATCCTGCAAGATACAAAGGAAGAGAAAATATGTTGGTATGTTTCTAAAGCAGTTCTTTAAAATATTTATGTATCTATATAAATGGGAATGGACGTTACTCTGAATTTGTCCTTTTTCTTCTAGTACTATGATACCATTGAGGATGCTCTTGGTGGAGTTCAAGAAGCTCATTTTGATGGACTTATCTTTGTTCACTCTGGTATATATACTGATGAATGGATATATATAGAATCTCCAATCACCATGATTGGTGCAGGTATGTAAACTGGGAATATCACTGTCTCAAACTTGTGTTAATTACCACCTTAATTACCATGATGCTCTAGTATTAAATAGATTAAATATCCAGTATAAATGCCCATCTTTCTTCATCTGCCTAGCAAATAAGTGTTTTTTGTACAAGTGTCACTAACTCAAAAGTAGCTGATGCTTCAGACTGTTGTCTGCTTGCTAATTCTCAGAATAACTTAATTATCTTTTTATTTTATTAGGAGAAAAAAATGGAATTAGTCAGAAAGCTTATTCAGTTATAGGACTGCAGTTGAAATTTTTACATTCATACATAGATATATATATAAAACCCATCTCTAGAGTAGAAACCAGCAGTGGGAACAAGCCCAAATTAGTATCTGTCCCATTTTCTTAAGCATCATAATTCCATCTCGAGGAAGGAAATGAGAGCATCCAGCAGAAAGACTCTGAGACTGGAGGTTCTTTCTCTGTTCTCTGCCAACTGTTCCTCTGAACAGGAACCTTTATGAAGAACAAAATAAGACTTGGAGAATAGGAAAGGTTTAGGAAGTTAATATAATATACCAGGCTGAAAATTGTACTTGTGGAGCTGCTTGCTTTTCCTGTCAGTACTAGGAGCGTGCTAATTCCCAGTAGCATGATAACTGGTAGGAATTCAGGCTGTATTACTGTCTGGTAGAGATTTTGGTTGAGGGGTCTGGGACCTCTTGCTCCTATGGTGACCCAGAAGTGACCAGTTACCTTCTGTTTGTGTTTTCTGAGAAGTTCTCTCTCTGGGTTGGTTGGGTTTACTGGGTTGTGGGTTTTATTGAGGGTGGTGGGTGTGGGGTTTTTTGTTTGTTTGTAAGGGTAGGTTTTTTAGCTTGTTTTGGTGGGTGTGTTTTGTATGTGTATTTTCTTTGTTTTGCAAAGTCCCTCTTTTTGGGTATTTGTCTGTTCTCCCTACCAACTGTTTTGTTCTTGAGTGAGGCTGTTCTGGCATTTCTTGCCTGGGTTTTGCAGCCTTGGCAGGGAGAATGGTTTTGAGCAATGCAGTCAGATTGTTCCAGTGTTACTCTCAAAACTTGTCCCCGCAGATCCGCAAGATGTGGCTGTGTTAGTGTGTGAGTTTGTCAGCTTGAGACTACATTTCTGGAGCTAACATTCTGAACATGCCCACTTACAGTGCTTTGGTCTGTGTTGTGGAGAGCGTTTGGAGCACAAACTGGATTCCTTTCAGATGAGACTAATTTAAGAGACATGTTCCTGGAATACTCTTACTGCCCTTCAGTAGCCGGTGTGTGTTCAGTCAGAGGGACCTGGCGAGGACTAGTCCAGAATCAGTCTCTTCTCCCCTCCCTGTCAGGCAGTGTGTGGTGTGGATGGCTGATCCTCAGCACTGTTTCCCCTTGTGGTACCACTCCTGAGTTAGGCTGCAGTGCTTGCTATTGGAGGCATGGCCACAGACAAATAACCCCTGGCTTCTGTTTCACAGAGATGACAGTACAGATAGGGCAAGTCATATTCATGAAGTGTTTAAAATCCAGAGAAACTGGATCAGCACTATCCTAAGATATAATATTTCTCAATCGCTTCGTGACACTTGAAATGATATCTTTGATATCTGGGTAAACTTCTGCATGTTCTTTCTCTCTCCTTTTAAGTTTCGAAAAGCCATCTGCTTTCCCTTCCTCTGGAATTAATCTAAGTTATTCAGAAAAACAGTTATCTTAAGTACAGTCCTTTAAAAGCCAGGGATCTTCATTGTGTATTTTTGTAACCGAATCGCTGTCTTGGGGAACAAAACCTCCAAGAGGAATCCAGAAATGCTAGATGTATTTATATTTCGGTTTTTGGCACTGCTGACTTCACTTCCTCAGACTTTCTTCACTGAATGGTGAGTGACATTGTAGAGAGAGTCAATTTTCGTTTGACTGGGAAAGAAAACAAATTAAAGTGAACCGCTAAGCCTTGGAGAACTACCTCTTCTCTGCTCAGTCTGGCTTGCTTTTCAGAATGGTAGGATTAAGGCAGCACCAAATCTCTCTGCAATTCTACTCAAATTTCTTTAATAGTTTCTTCTTCTGGCTTCAGAAGGAGCACAATATTATTAGAAGGGCAGCTTAACATACCTTGAGCTTGCAAGAAGCTTCTGCTTTGTCACATAAGCAAAATGTGCTTACAGGAAGTGCCTGTGTTCTTAGTTTTCTGTTCTGTTTAATTTTGGGGTTATTTCTTTCCTTAAATCTATGGGAAGGAGTTGGTTCAGAAGGAAGGCTTTGGAAGTATTACTAGTGCTGTGGCATATCTGAATTGCCAAGAAAGAAGCAAGAGGAGAGGTTCTGTAAGGAAATTGTTGCATCTGGTTCAGCGGACAGAAGTACCTTTGAATTTTTTTGAAGAACTCTGTTTTCCAGGGTTGAAGAGGGGGGTGTGTTTGCTGCAGGAATAGGAACCTTCCATGGAGCGTTCAGTCTGACTCAAGACACAAAATCTCCCAATTGGCTGAGTTTCCGCAGTTGTACAGATGTGTCCTGATCTTAGAATCTTCATTGAATGTGTATTTACAGAGCCACAGTTTTCATTTTTTGCCTTTATTTTCCATTTGACTTAAATAATGTGCAAGTGAAAAGGGATTATCAATCTTTAGTCAAGAAAAATAAAAATTAGTAAAACCAGTAAGAATAGTTGTTCTAATTTTAAGGGTGGAAAAATATAAAATGGTAAGAAAACTATCATAATTGGATATTTCTCTACTTCAGAGTGCAAGAGTACTTTCACATGCCTGAGCTCTTCTTCAAATACTCGTTCTGCATCTTTGAAATAAAAGCTTTATTTTAGACTGGTTAAGACCTTTGTGGTTTAGATCTTGCAGACTGAGATCTAAAAGAGTATCTGCTTTTTCCTTGGACCAGGGTCAGAGTTAGCTCCTGCAGAATGTAGTGATTTTTTTTCTTCTAAGGCAGTGAAAAGTGAAATTGTTTTATTCCTTTTGATGAATGAAATAATTCTGAGTCAACATCCAGTTAATTTGTATTTCTTTAGGCAGTCCCTTACTGTAGGCTTTCTGTTCATTATTTCTAAACGGTATATCCATGGTCCTTTAACTGAGCATGAATTCTGATCCTGGGGAACATGACTCCCTTAGGTTTCAATAAATTGACTTCTTGGGAGCTGTGTTTTGCTTGATTACAAAATTAGTGGCCCTTTTCTTCCGTTTCTGATTCTTATACTGGTTGCTTTTTTCTAAAGTGGTCTAAGCCAAAAGCTTAAATAGCGATATTTCTCTGAATGATGACTTCACAAAGATTCAGTAGAATGCTGCAGAGAATTTCGTTGGTGCATTTAGAATGAAACTAATGTTTAAGGAAGTCTTCACTGTTTTCCTAAGGACATGTAAGTGCAGTGATCTTACTAACTGGCATGTTCCATGATGGGCCTTCTGGGACCTTGCCAACTCGGAAGTTACTACTTGTGTAGGAACTCGTGTGCTGAGGGGAAGGTGTCCATAGAGACATGATCCAAGTGCATTGCAAACAATTCCACAATTCTCTGTTTAATAGCATTTCAGAGCATCCAATGTGAAGTGCAATTTTTCTGTGGCACCCTGAGAGGGAACACAATTCTGATACTGATTTATGGCTCTCATATCCTCCTAGGGGCTCTGTTTATTTGCTGAATTTGGTTCACCTACAGCACTGTGGTGCTGTTCCTTTTCACGTGCTGAAATACATGGATTTGTTTATGCCACTGCATTTGCACCATGGTCAATATATAGAAATGTTACCAAGCCACACAAATACGTTTTTTTATGATGACACGACTCCTCATCAAAGCCTCTTCTAGTTGTTATCTAGCACTAAGCGAATAGTGGTATAGAGGAGAGCCAGACTACCTTAAAATATTTGCAGCTCTGTGGTAATGAAAGCGGAGATTGGGCTTTTAGATAGTGAGAACAAGCTGGATAATAATGTAAATGTTGCTTCATTCTGACTGACATCTTTCTGCCAGAGTGATAAAGAACAGGACATACCACTTGTCTGTACTAATGTCAACAGACAACAGAAAAGGATCTGTTCGTGAGGAATCCTGTGCGTAGGCTTTTCAATAAAATACAGAATTTAGGGCAGATACCTGCTCATGTTTGTGTTGAGTTGGGAACAGTTTAAAATGCTATCTGATGAGTTATCTGCTATAGTACATGAAACTTCCACCTTTATATTTGGTGTATTGAGGGAAGGCTGCTTCTGGCTTGCATGTTTAATGTGCAGGTTTGAATCAGACAAACGATCCTGCTTGTGAATGAGCGTCATTGAATTTATTCCAGTGGGTGGCTGTTGTTAACTCGTGCTCCCTCTGCTGGCTCATGCCATCCGAACGTAAACATCGCCTGCCTTTGGATTAGGGGTGGGTAGAGAGTCGAGCAGAGCCTCGCTGGTAGCACAGAAATCAAATGGCACATTATGGCATTTTGCAAGGGGACCACTTTGCAACCTTCTGTACATACGGCTAGTAGTATAGTTCAATCTAATTCGATAAGATTTTTTTTTTTTCCTAAAGAGTAATGAGGATATCAATTCAAAACTGAATCCTACATTTGAGAAGTGTGAGGAGGTCGCTTGTAGGTCATTAGCAGATTAGTAAATAGTGATTCATGTCAGTGATGGGAATGTATGTTTTTAGCATTAATAGAAGGGTTTCGAATACCAAAAGAAATTGTACTTGGAACAGAGTTAAACTGCCTCTAGCCTGGTATCCATGTTTAAGTTGTTCATTCAGTTCATTGTAAGTAGTAGTCCAAAACTAGCTCTGTAAAAGAGAAGGTTTTTCTCATGGTACTAGATATTACTAAATTGGTGCTAGATTGTCTTAGTTAAAGACTAGTTTCTTCATTGTCTTTGAAACTTCCTTTTTTAAGATTCTTTTGACAGGAAGACTATGTGCCAGCAATAGTGTTAATTTTCCTTTGTTGCTTTGAACAGAATTCTGTAAGTATTTTGAGCATTTTTTTTCAGCAGCATAAACTAAGACTTATTAATTGTTTCCTTTGCAGCACCTGGAAAAGTAGCAGATAAAGTTATAATAGAAAACACTAGAGATTCCACCTTCGTTTTTATGGAGGGTTCTGAAGATGCCTATGTTGGATATATGACAATCAGGGTAAGAATCTCAACCTTAAGCGGATCTTTTAAAAAGTTTATTGTAATGCCTGAGCAGTTAAATACAACATGTTTGTTTTCTTCCTTTTTCAGTTCAACCCTGATGACAAATCTGCTCAGCACCACAATGCACACCACTGCTTAGAGATTACCGTGAACTGCAGTCCAATTATAGATCACTGTATTATTCGAAGTACTTGTACAGGTAAGTGGGCTTTTTATTGTTTGAAGAAACACAACAAATTGAGTATGATTACTATTGGCGTATTTTATTTTTTGATGCAGGTATTCAATACAAGTCTGCAAGCCTTAATTGCCTTGGAGCATCACTATTAGAGTGACTTCTTTGTGTCCAAAACCTCTGTGATAATGTGTACATGGTCTTCTGTTTGAATCCGTTTGGACTCTATGGCCAGTTGATTTGAAACTGAGAAGTGACAGTTAAATAAACATACCTGGGTTTGATGTATAGTTGTAGCTGGCAGAATGGGGCATGTGAAAGGGTTACATGTGGGACTTGTTCATTAGGTTTGTTGTGATAATTCAGTGTTGGGATTGATGGCATTAAACAGTCACGAGATGTAACTGCTAAGCTCGGCTCACTTCCGAGTGGAATGATTTGACATATTCAGAGGATGAGCAGTATCTCTACAGGCAGAAGTGTTGAAAGACTCATTTCACCATCAGAGACAATGAGGAATTTATACCACCTGATTTGGGAAAAAATCAGTAGTGTAGACTCAGGAAAGAATGGGTCAGAGTCTGGAAGTGA
Organism: Falcunculus frontatus; assembly: GCA_013398115.1. Classification (NCBI taxonomy): domain Eukaryota; kingdom Metazoa; phylum Chordata; class Aves; order Passeriformes; genus Falcunculus; species Falcunculus frontatus. The sequence continues at coordinate 1,314,232 of VZRV01006227.1, forward strand.
GGAGCTGGACGGCAATTTAGTCGTCGGCAGCAAGACACGACAGTTTGCAGTCACTAGACCCAAGACATGGCAAGTTTAACATCTTTGAACACAGCCAGATGGAGTGGAGTTGGGAGTGTCAGAAAGAAGAGGTTCAGGAGAATTAAGATAGTGAGTCTCTGTGTGGAAATGGCCGTATGAACTTCCCATTGCCAAGGTCAGCTAGGGAGAGGGAATGGATCTGTGCAACAGACCATGCATGGAGGTTGCTCAGCTCAACATGAAGGCAAGGAAAAAGAAAAGAGTTCTTCCAGCTAGATAAAAAACCTATAATTTTCTGGTACTGCCTGTGAAGAATACTGCAGGGAACCATGATGAGAGTGGTGGAAGGATTCCCAGTCTGTGCCTTCTAGAGGAAGATGTGCTTTCTTGGAGGTTTTGGGCTATAAAACACTGCACTTGGTCAAGGTAGTTCTATGCTTTGCAGCTCTGTGCTTTGCATCGCCATCTCTTTTATTGGAGACACAGCAGCGAATACCTGGAAATGTTAAAATGACAAAAGAGGAGCAGAGGACAGCAAGCTGCTGCCGTTATCCCAGTGTTAATGCTAGTACTGGAAAATTGAAGTAAATGAAGAAAAGGTGTTCTGGAACTTACCATAGAACAATACTGGGGACCCTGAAAACCAGTGAGGGGAATTAGATAAGACCACATTCATCTTGATTATTAAAGTAGTTTGAAGAGCTGCATGACTTCATATTGAAACATGCTTATAGATAAGCTACTTTCTGTGGAAGTTGTTTATTAAAATTAAGTTTTGATAATTTTTTCATGACCACTTCCCATTTCTGAGAATTTTGAAGTTTTGCTCCCTCCAGGACTCTGGATTTCTGAATGTTTACTATATTTAATTGTTGATTCTCTTCTCCAAAATTAAAATTTCTGGTCAATTTTGGAGGCTGCGTGTAGGCTATACTATCATCACTTATCGATTATTAAGTTTTATTGGCTTTTTAATCCTACCAAGTCTTACTATAACCTACTCGGGAAGTACTAAGTTTGTGTAAAAAGGGAGGAAGAATGGCAGTCTGCCAGAAAAGGCATTTACTGTTTCCAGATAATTGATGTGTCTGAAGTATTGATCCATAGGCATTCAAAACCTCTTTCATAGCACGTGCTTGATACCCTTTCTGTAGATCTCCTAACTGCATTAAAGCATATTTCTACATTATGTCATATGTAAAGTTCTTAATGTATGTCATGTGTAAAGATGGGAGCTATGTAAGTGCGAGTGAATTAAGCTTGGAGGTTCCTGCCTCCAGTCCAAAGCATCTTTAAAAATATTTTCAAATAAAGTTTAAATGGCAAGATCCTGAGTCTAGAGGTTCTGTTGCATCCATTGTGGAAGAAATCTGTGTTAGTCCTCACCTTGATGGATAAAAGTAGTAGTGGATGGCAATCCTCCTTTTTTTTTTTTTTAATTTTAGTATTGCTGAAGTGTATGCAATCATTATATTCTGAGTAAACAAAGTTTAAACCAGTACTACATGTGCTTTGTACTCCAAAAGGACCGATTTCACACAATCAATACTCAAGTCCAGCGAAGTGAGTCAGAATAAAGATTGCTTTCATTTAAATAAGCAAAATGTGATAAGAGGTATGCTTTTAGAACATCACACTGGGTTCCAAAAATTCATAGCTGCTCAGTCTCACAAAAAGAGGCAGAGGGAGGGGACTGAAAGCAATTACAAAATACAAGAAACAAGAAGTTATTAGCAGTTAATATAAATAGGAAATTAGCAGTTGAAGGAAACTGGAGACCTCCTTCCAAAATAAAAACACACCATCAAAATACACTCTGTTGCCACAAAGAACTTGATAAACAAGACAAGATGCAACATTTGTCTAGAAGAGACAGTGCTTGTGTCTTAATTTGGGAAACAAAGGGAGTTTTAGCAGTGATGCTGATCCATCATAGAATGGAAAAATTTGAATGGCAAAGTGTTGTGTAATTTTTGTTCCATATTTAATGAATATAGGCAGGAATGATAAATGCCCTCATCCCCTAGAGGGATAATGAAACATGTTCCACTCTTGACAGTGACTGTGGATGAGGTTAAACAGCTGTAAAAATAGACATTCTAAAATCATGCAGGAGTTTAAAAAGAACTGGCCGAGAAATTCTCTGGCTTCCTATTGTGTATCAATGGTAACTTGAAACCTCGATGAGATGGTCTTTGTCCCTGGGGGAGGTGGCAGAGGGGGAGACTACACAGGATGAAGTAGGGCAGGAGTACTGCCTATTGATCCTGGGTAGAATGATAAGGTATAAATGCAGGGGTTTGGTCAATCAAGAATTTAAAATTTATGATGAATTGAATTAGTGTGTATTTACTGAAAGTTATGATGGTTGCATTACACTGTTGGCATTTTTGATTACTTTCTTTGACCAAAAGAAGGCAGCAGTCCCAGTATAATTACGCAGATCCTTGAAAAACGTTTGACCTCAACACACTGTGCCTTAAAATATTAGAGTTCTACATAATGACCAGAGCATACACTATATAGATGGAAAATAACTTTCAGGGTAACTCTTAATGGATTTTTTTTTTTGTGGCTATTTCAAAGATGACTTCTTGACTCGCAGAGAAGAAATAAGATCCATGTTGATGAGACCTGTAGACAGTGAGGAGTTTATTATAGATTATTATAGATACAATATGAATGTAATATAACTACAGTTGTATAAATAAGCAGGAGGATGCTATGACCTTCCTGGTAGGTGGACTGTCAACCACCACTCACATAAGTCTGGCCAAGTGCAGAGTTCTACAAACATCTTGTTTTTCCTATTTCTAAGTGAGAAACCTCTCTTCTGGAAAGCTAGGAAAAACTTGAAGAGTCACTGTGGATAAACTGCTAAATATGAGCCCTCATGTAGTCGAGTGGCTAAAAGAACTGATGTGATCCTTAGTTACACCTGTGGGAATACTGAGTAGAAGTAGAGAGACTGTGTTAACGCCTCTGCTTAGTCCTGCTTCAGAATAAAGTGCTCTTTTCTGGTGTCCATAGCAACATGTTGGAAAATTTAGAAACTGTTCAATGAAAAGTCATATAAGGTAAAGCAGAAAAATTCAGTTGTAGTGAAAAACACAGTGACTGCAGTTTATTACTTTATCAGGGAGAAAGCTGAAGGAGCAAATTGCTTGCACTGAGCATGTGCGTGCGTTGGGAATGGCATACACCGGTATAAACAGCACCAGTAACTGGGTGCCAAAGCTGGAGGAATGAATTCAGATGAGCAATTAAAGTGTAAATTAAAAGGGCAACAGCTCTCTAGCCAGCTAACAAGCTTTGTGCTGGTTTCTCAGTTGCTGGAAATCATAAAGTTAGCAAAATTAAATATGTTTTTATGAGATATGTGCTGAAGTTCCTGCTACTAGAATTGAAGCAGGACTTAATTCAGGGAATTAGTATAGCCTGTATTATTCATAAGGCCGGACTAGACAATCAAAATAATTTCTTTAGGAATTAAAAAAAAATAAGCTCTCTGTAAATGAGTCTGTGAATTATTTAAGCATAGTCTTCGTGGTACTTTGCTAGAAAGATATATGAAAACTGACTAAAAGAGCAGGTACTGGCTTGCTTATTTAGTGATGTTTAATTTTGGGGAATGTGTGTTACATAGGCCAGGTTCCCTGAGATGAGCTCTTACCTTTCAGAAATCGTTGATTTTAGTGGCTGTGGAATTTCTTGTTATCATAACTTCATGGAGTTCAGGGAATTGAGCTGATCTGCTGAAGTTCTGAGCAGTTTGAGTCCTAGTTTCCTGGAAAATATTTATTTTCTGGGTTATGGTATGGTAGCTGGAATCACTCAAGGAGCTTTGCAATTCAGCTGGGAGAGACCTGTTGGTTTCTGATGTTTAGTTGTGTACTCGAGATTGTGCATTTGTGTCCTGCTCAACATTGGGTAGACAGTGTGTCTTTGTATGCTACTAAATTATTGTTTGGCCTCTTTGAAGTACTGAGTTGTGAAACTTTAAAGGGAAGTGAAACAAGGCAGTAATTAGCAGAGAATTTTGTTATATTTCTGTTGTCCTCTGCTGAGAACAGTCAGTATACAGTGGGCCTAATGCAGGGAAATAAATGAGTGAGAACTTTCATAAGCATGAATTATTATATAAACCATTGTCCTGGCAGCTGTTTAACCTTGGCAGGGTGATTTTAAAGCAACTCCTACCGTGGTTTTTGCATCTGCAAAATGATGACATTAGTGTTTTTCTGCCAGTGGCTTGCAATACTTTGGCCCTGTGCACGCCAAATCTTTTTTAAATATCAGTTCACACTAACTTTTCTTGCGAAAGCACTGCCAGACTATTTATAAATACACTATGCTTTGAAGCTATGGTAACTGTCCTGTTTTCTTCCAGTTGGCTCTGCAGTATGTGTTAGTGGCCAGGGAGCTTGTCCTACTATTAAACACTGTAACATCAGCGACTGTGAAAATGTTGGACTTTATATTACAGACCATGCACAGGTAATTTTCCATAATAATTTCTTTACTTTGATAAAATTGTTTACTGTTCTTGATTCCTGTCTTAATTTATGTTTTTTATTTCCCAGGGAATATATGAGGACAATGAGATCTCCAATAATGCGTTAGCAGGGATTTGGGTTAAAAACCATGGAAATCCCATTATCAGACGGAATCACATTCACCACGGACGTGACGTTGGTGTTTTCACTTTTGACCATGGCATGGTAACCTATGCGTTTTCTTTTGAAGAAAGAAATACAGATGTTGTAGAACTAAAGTCTTCAATTTTTGCCTGTCATTGGCGAAATGTTTTTTTAAAAAAACATGCATTTACTCATGAACAGATACTTTAAAATATGCCTGCTGTTGTTCTCTTGCCCTTAAGTGGGAGACTTCACTTTAAAGGCAATTTTAGCTGGAAGAGGTTTAAGCAAGCTTTTTGCAATTGATTGGCAGCCTGTTACATTGTATTATATTGCAGTGACAAAATACCTCTTGAAATAGGATGTAAATGGTAGGCTTACATTTATGCTTCATTCTTTTCCCTTTGAAACGGAACAAAAAATAAGGTGCTGGATGATTTAGAAGTGGGAAAAAATGCTCTGTGGAGACTTAGCCTTATTTTAATGTTAAAACTCTGAAACAGGGTATGTACACCTTCTCTGGGAAGAGGAGTTTTGTAGCAGGGAATTAGTTGTGGAATTTTAACACAGAATTTCATATCAGAATTCAGGCCTTCTTTCATAAATATATTTATTTGTGTGGGGTGAAGGTGATAACTTCTAAGTACATGTAAAGTAGTGAGTAATGAGATTCATAGCCCTTGAAATAAACATAATAGATTTTTGTCACTTAAATAAAAGATGATTTGCTGATTTGTTTTAGGAAAATATTCTGCACATCTTCCAAAGAGTGCCAAATCATTGTTTTTCGTGCTTGAATGACAGTGTCTCAGTTCCCCATGCCCAGATGGTAAAACAAGCAGTTTTCTTTCAGTCACTCTTAAAATGGCAGATCTCTAAGAATGCTTTCCATAGGGTGCAAAAGCTCTTGATCCCCAGGTGTAAGAAATCAGGAAAGGAAGGCAAGAGACTTGCTGGGTCGAGACTAAAGGGCAAGAAGGAAATGCACAGGCAGTGGAAGCAGGGACAGGTGACCTGGGAAGAGCCCAGAGACACTGTCCAGTTGTGTAGGGATGGGGTCAGGAGGGCCAGGGCCTGGATGGAGCTGAACTTGGCAAGGCATGCAGGGAATGACAGGGAAGGATTCTACAGGTACGTCTTTCAGAAAAGGAATGGCAAAAAAAAAGCATGAGCAACAGCAGTGACAAGGGATGAGGAGAAGGCTGAGGTATTCATCAATACTTTGCCTCAGTTTTTATTGGCGGTCTGTCTTCCCACACTTCTTGAGTGGATGGATCTCAAGGCAGGTGCTGTGGGAGCAAAGTCACTCCCACTGTAAGAGAAGATCAGGTTCGTGACTGCCTGAGGAACCTGAATGTACAGAAGTCTATGGGACCCAGTGAGATGCGTCCCAGAGTCCTGAGGGAATTGGCTGATGTAGGTGCCAAGCCACTCTCCATGACATTTGAAAAGTCATGGCAGTCAGGTGAAGTCCCTGGTGACTGGAAAAGGGAAACATTGCACCCATTTTTAAAAAAGGGTAGAAAGGAAGACCCTGGCAGTTACAGACCTGTCAGCTTCACCTCTGTGCCTGGGAAGATCATGGAACAGCCCCTCCTGGAATCTGTGCTAAGGCTCATAAAGGACAGGGAGGTGACTGGGGACAGCCAGCACAGCTTCACCAAGGACAAGTCCTGCCTGACCAACACAGTGACCATCTGTGATGGAATGACTGCATCAGTGGAGAGAGGAAGGGCTATGGAGGTCATTTATGTGGACTCCTGTAAGGCCTTAACACAGGCCCCCACAATGTCCTCTCTAAATTGTGAAGATGTGGATTTGATGGATAGACTGTTTGGTGAATGAGGAATTGTTTATAGCTGCATCCAGAGGATAGATGCCAGTGGGTAAACCATGTCCCTCAGTGGTCTGTACTGGGACCAGTACCATTCATCAGTGATACAGACAGTGGGATCAAGTGCACCCTCAGCAAGTTGAAACCCAGACCTATTCAGGTTTTTTGATGAGAGTTGGCAGACTGGAAATGGCATTAACAGGAAATCCACTGTGGATAGAAACTAGTGAGGCCTTTCTCCTTTTTGCCCACATTGTTAGGGAGGCAGGGATAAAGGATCAAGGCAGTGCTAGTTGTAGCTGTTGGATTTGTGGTTTTCTGGTTTCAGTGGAAGGCAGACAGGTCACAGAGTGCTGCCATTTTTGCTGCTGGCATAAAATCTTGCCAGTGGAAGGTAAAATATGGTGGGATTCTGCTGGTAGGTGCCTCTTCTCCTGTCTAATAGTTACATCCTAAGGACCATACTTGTTCTATGTTGGGCAAGATTGCACCAGCTGAGAATGCCCTTCTGGCAGCCGCCTTCTGATGGATGGCTTTACATCATTTTCTGTTCTCCGGAGATGATGTTGTTTGGCTGATTTGCAAAGAGTGGTGGCAGATGTCTTTGGTTTATATTATCTCATTGTTTGGACTGCATTAAGCTGTATTAACATTTTGTGCAAGCACTTCTAATCCACTTCAGTGGGTACATATATCCATACATCCCTTCAAGACTTAAACAGGCTTGGAAACAGGGAATGAAGTGATTTCAGCTATAGAAAAACTGGTAGAGGAAAGTGCTTCAGTAACTCCTGAAGCAGGGGAGGTGTCTGTGTGTAGGCTTGAGGGTTAATTGGGAAGTCGGGGTAGGAGCTGCTGCTTGTTTAAGTACTGAAGTATAAATATTAAATATATGAGTACTGAAATATTAAAAAAATTAAAAAGCCAGGCTGAATTCACTTGACTAATTTTAAATAAAAGTGTATTTGATCTATTTTCTTACTGATGAAATGCCTGTTTCAGAGCTGTGATCAATGTGGTATCACAAGGAAAATGGAATAGAAATAAATGTTTCTCTTTTGTTTAAGGGAAACAGTAGCACATTAAAGAGAATATGTGAATAATATCTCTCTCAGCTGCAAATATTACTGAAATATTTCATAGTCATAAACTCATTTGAAAGATTCAGTGCCCCCATGTCTCAAAGTCTGCTTTGGCAGCATCTTCTATTTTTGCATCATGTCTAATGATAGAGTCAGTGAAATGACATCACTGGCAATGTTTATATGCACATTAAGTGCCAGTGATGTTGTATCCTTCAGATACAAATCCTGTATACCTAAACAAATTTATGGATTTTCTGTGTTTGCTTCTCTCACTTCTTTTGTGTTACTTTCTGTAATTTTTTTTGTATTGCTTGTGACTCTGAAGTGGGATAAGTACATTCCAGTGCTGAATTCCTACCCTACACATTCTTTTCCCGTGGGTTTCTGTGCTGGAGTGCTGTGTCCAAAAGGTTCAAGAGTGCTTTGTTTTTCAGTTTCGTGTTCTCAGACTGTTCTTTGTGTTTTGATACTTGTAGAAACTTAACCTCTTATTTTTAAACTGGCAATACCCTGACGTTTGCCTTAGTGCCGTGACAAATGTTTAACAGGCTGGCATTAAAAATGCAGCGTGGCAGTGGCAGCCCTGGGTGCCTTACCCTGACCTCTCAGGTGCCTTAGATGAGTTACCAGGCATCTGTCATAAATTGTATTTTGTAGTTGTGTGCAAACAACGGAGAAGTTCTAATTTAATGTAAGAATAAGCATAATTTTACAGTTGAAAGCTAAGCTCTAGGCAAAACCGTTTTCATTTTCATTGCTCCCAAATGAGAAGCTTGGGGGCTTTCTTTCTGATGAAATAAAAGTGTAGCAGCATGTGTCTAAGTTGGGTGATCATGCCTAGTTTACAGCTCAGTCTTCTAAATACTACAAATCATATCATTTTAAAGAAATGTGTATATAAATCCAAAAAAAAAAAATCTGGCATATGCCAGTTTCTATACAGACTACATTAAAAATTCAATTTGCCTTTTGCTGTGCATAAAAATAAAGGGTTTGTTTTGCATCTTGGATGTGATTTTCTTTATATGTTGCATTTGAATTTTCATAAAATGCACTAACTCTCAAATAAGGACCCTTCCAGGATTTGGAAAGCAAATTTTTATAAGTATAGGCAGTTACTCTTTTTTCTCTCTTGGTGTCCTGTTGTCTTTTTTTTTTTTTTTTAATATTTTGGGGTGTTTTTTCTACCCTATTGGGAATACCAGAGTCAATAAATATTTAGGAAATGTTACATCTTGCACAATTATATCTTTTTATTTTAGTACATGTGTTGTTCAAACAGTAACATGAAATGCCTCTGTTTTTCTGTAATGTTGTGATCTTCAAAACAGAGAGAGAAAAAGAAGCCCTTTTAGAAGTAAAGGGGGAGAAATCTTCTGAGAAGAAAAGCAGCAACCAAAATCGCATCAGATAAAAGTTTTAACTCTAAAGCATTTCAAAGCTTTAGTGTTAGGCTAGACAACATGCAGAAAGAAAAAAATATCCAAGTTCAATTACTGAGTTAGTCTTGGTGTAAAAAGTCTTCTGAGTTTTTCCAGCTGTGCAGGATCCCATCTTTGTGATCACATCTCTTTCTGTACAATGTGTGCCAGGTGGGAACGTCAGCATTATCATTGCTGTGGTGTTTGTTTCTGATTCCTTTGCCTGCTCAGATCATAGCAGGCTGCAGCAGTGTTCTTGCCCACACGTGCTGTCACTGTAGGTGTCATTTTGTGTCCACAGCTAATGCTTTGCCGTAAATAAATTTGATGTACAGAGGTGCTTTTTAATATTTAGCATTTTCAAGCAGAAAGCTACTTGGTATTTTTGTGTAAGATTGTAATACTTTTTCCACATGCATCCCTTATTCCTTCTTCCTTATTAATCATAGGGGCCTCTTTTTCCTTAGCAGTCGTGGCACTGTCTGGTGCTGTGTCCTCCAGGTTCTTCTTCTGTTAGCTCTTGAATTATAACCAGAAACCCCCACGAAGCCCAAGTCAGATACCCAGCACACTTGAAAACCATTCTTAGAAGGAGGTGGAGGCACTGTAAGGCTTGAAATCCCTCTGTGCAGAGAAGGGATATTGACCTTCCTGGCCTCAATAGCTGCCTGGCAGAGTCTTCCCAAAGGATCTGGGGTCGAGCTGCTCAACAGCTGGACAGAGCTTAAGGGTTGGGCAGCTCGAGTGTGCTGAGAGACAGAAGTGATGAGATGCTTCCTGTCTTTCAGTTTAGTTTTTCTTCTGGTTGGGCAAAATGGGCATGAAATACCATTAAAGTTCACCTTAAGAATAGATTGAATTTGAATATTAAAATGTGCTAGGACTATGTCAAGAAAATGCTGTGAAAGAGCTGACAGTTACTTAGTAAGGCCCTGGAATGAAGTAGATTCAGAGAAGTCATTGGGCAGGAAACAACTATTTTGCCAGATGAATTTTCCGATGGGCCAGTTCATGGTGCTGCTCCATGGTTGGCATGGAAGGAGAGTGCCTGGGATGGCTTTGTGCAGTGGTCTTTTTTTTTCCCTGCCCACAGCAATGCTATTTGTACTGCTCTTGTTTAAGTACAGTTTCGTTGTAGGTCTGCTCCTACTGTTACAGTGTCTAAATGTACACCTTTTTAAAAAAGGGAAAAAGGAAAAAATTGTACCACTTGGTATTGTACCACTCAAACCAATTACCAATGGAGAAATGACTGAACTCCCACATTCATATTATTTATTTTGATCAGTTGTTTCAAAGAAGTTTAGCACACTTCTTCCTAAAGAAATGATATTTTTGCCAAATGTGTATAGTTCCTGGTCTGAAAACAAGTAGGTAGCCTTCTCCATAGCACTGTCCTTTTTGTGTTGGGCCTGTGGGCTTTATGGCCTTTGAAAGGAGTCTGATCCTTAGGAGCTGCTGAGGAAACCTGATACTGAGTCCTATTCAATGTGCTATATCTAGAGTTGCCATTTTTTCTTGGTATTCCATGAGTAGTCATAAATAGCAATGCAAACACAGTGTCTTTGAAACAGTATTTTATTTTTGGAAAAATGAAATTATATAGTGTCAGGAGTTGTTTTAATTAGCTATATAAGTACTTACATGTTGTCAATTTTGGTACCATTTCCTTTTAAATGAGGATTGTATTTAAAGGGAAGGGAGGAGAGGGAATAACCTTCATTTAAAAAAGGACTTTTACAGGAAACTGCATGTTTTATGTCTTCAGGGTTATTTTGAAAGCTGCAACATCCATAGAAACAGGATAGCAGGCTTTGAAGTGAAAGCATATGCCAACCCAACAGTGGTGCGTTGTGAAATCCATCACGGCCAGACTGGAGGAATCTATGTGCATGAAAAAGGAAGAGGACAATTCATAGAGAACAAAATCTATGCAAACAATTTTGCAGGTGTTTGGATTACCTCAAACAGTGACCCGACAATAAGGTATTGTTTTCCTCACTGATATTTTACTTTGTAGAAGAAGAAGAGATTTGATGGGGATGGGATAAGTGCACTTTAATTTAATTTAATTATGAGGAGCTGTAAATACTCGTGTACATGTAGAAATGAAATTTCTGTCTGTGTTCAGTTGAACTGCATTTTTAATTTGTGTGTACACTTAGAGGTAGGTCTTTCTCAAAGCAACAGAACATAAGTTCTTTTTTTTAAATCTGAATGGTGTACAGTCCTGGCCACTACATACATACGTAGTATTGTACAGTGTATTAGAATCACTTCATAATGTGGGTTTTTTTCTTTCTTAGGGGCAATGCAATTTTTAATGGGAATCAAGGTGGTGTTTATATCTTTGGTGATGGAAGAGGCCTTATCGAAGGAAATGACATTTATGGTAAGCTGATTTGCTTGCTGCATATTGATTTGTGAGAAAAATGAATGTGTAAGTTGTATTAAATAACACTTCTGTTGACAGGTAATGCATTAGCAGGAATACAGATTCGAACAAACAGCTGTCCCATCGTTCGACACAACAAGATTCATGATGGTCAACATGGAGGAATTTATGTAGTAAGTGCAGCCTACAGACAGGCACAAACTTGTGTTCTGTTTTAGAAATGCTGGGAAAAAGTACCCTGTGTGAAATGTTTGTGCTTGCAATGCTTGAGTTTCTTACATTATAAACCACATTCATGGTAAGAGACTGAAGCTGGTGCTTCTGTTTAAAAGATGACGGCTTTTGTGAATGTCACTAAATTATTTCTATTACAGAGTAAAATATTTAAAATGGGATAGATTACAGAATTTCATCATTGCTTGGTTGAAAGCTTTGTGAAAAGGCTTAGTTTTCATAGTAGTCATACTACTAATGTCATCATTAAAAAAAAAAGTCTGTTCAGCTCTTTTGGAGTGTAATGTGTTTACTACTAACCTCAGAGAAGATTTTTTTCCTACTGCCTTCAGGATAATAGAAATTGCAATTGTTGTATTGAAAAAGTGGGGAATAAAGCACCGTTCCTAACGTGTGCAAGGGCTCTGCTAACTGAACTGAAAGAGATGTCAGGTTCCCTTAAGCAGTACCAGATTTTGAGAAATATGTGTCTGTCTTTCTGCCAAAGGTTACCTAAGGTCCAGCTAATGCTGCAAGTGTGCAGCTTCATCTCTTCATTGAGTAAATTTCACCAGAACAGCTTCTTCCCCTGACTGAGAAAACTGTTGTGTGACCTCTGAGCCCAGACATGTGGTGGGGATGGTGACCTTCAGAGCCATACCAGCTTTTTGTCCCTCTGGGGGACAGGGCTGGGTGTAGGTTTAAGAACCATGAGCCAGGGCTTTCATGTGAGTGCACAGCACTGGGGAGGCACCTCTCCTACAAACAGCCAGCAGACATTTGCAAATACCACTGCAGAGCCTTGGAACAGAATAATTTACATGCAGGGTGTTTTTTGTTTCGTGACAAACATTCAAAATCATGATACACTGTTATTTAAAAAAAAAAAGTGAAAAAACTTCCTCAACGGGAAAGGAATTACTTTGCTACAGTGAAGAAGCCAGGGGTGGGAGGGATGGGTAAGCAGGAGAAAGTATTGGTGATTAGCAGGTTTTCTTAACTCTTAAACCATCTTGTATTTAGCATGAAAAAGGACAAGGTGTGATTGAGGAAAATGAAGTTTACAGCAATACACTGGCTGGAGTCTGGGTGACAACAGGGAGCACTCCAGTCTTGAGGAGAAACAGAATACACAGTGGGAAACAAGTGAGTTTTGCTCTATGGTTACAAGGGGGCCACAGAAAAGAACGTCCTGTGGTTTTGTGCCTCATTACTTTGGAACTAATAATGTAATTCTTGATGTGTTAGGTTGGAGTTTATTTTTATGACAATGGACATGGCGTGTTAGAAGACAATGACATCTATAATCACATGTACTCAGGGGTTCAGATAAGGTAACATTTATTCTGATTTTATGCCAAAACAGACGTAGCTTGTTATGTGCTCTATTGTGTCTTTTTAGCTGTTCTTGTCATTTTGTTTATTAAAAAACCTTTTTTTGAAATCCAGTATGTCTGAATACCCTCTGCTTTAACTACAAGAAGGTTACCACAAATACAGCCTGGGTATTGACTGGAATGTGTGGCCCTTGAAGTCTGTAAAGCTAAAATATGTTTGCATGTTTGGAAAGAACCGTATTTTACTATGATTTTTAAGCCGTGAGATCCATGGGGCACTTCTTTATAGGTGTTTGAGATGTTTGGCCTTGGGATATAGTAAATGACTATAAATGACTTCTTTGCAATGACTTTTAAATGACTTCTTTGCTTACATTTCACTCTAGAACTGGAAGCAACCCCAAAATTAGACGCAACAAGATCTGGGGTGGCCAGAATGGTGGTATTCTTGTCTATAATTCTGGTAGGTTTGTTTTTCATGTTTATCCAGAATTGTTTGTGTTCTGTGGTGTTATCGTCTCATTTATTATACTTTTTTGATTTTATTTTTTCCACCCTTCCTTCAATTTTAGGGCTTGGATTTATAGAAGACAATGAAATTTTTGATAATGCAATGGCTGGTGTATGGATTAAAACAGACAGTAATCCTACACTAAGAAGAAATAAAATCCATGATGGAAGAGATGGAGGCATCTGTATATTTAATGGGGGAAGAGGTAGCTTTTTCCCTTACTGTTTTACACTGAACATTCTGGATAAGAGTTTAATTTCAGTTTAAGCAGTGTTCTTTTTGAAGTGCTCTTTAGAAACACAGCTCATGTCTTCTGAAGTGATAAAATAGTTATAGCAACATACCCTAATGCTTTTTAGCCTTAATTACATTAGTAATACTGAAATCTGTGGGAGGCAGAGAGGTAATTAATCTCATCCAAGATAACTGTTAGATTGCTGCTTAGGACAGTCCTTTTATCCCATTTGCTTTTGTAAGCTTTGCCATTTGACTGAAACACAGTATTGAATTCAAGTCATGTAGCCAAAATCATGCACCTGAGTAGTTCAGGTTCTGCCAGAGTGTCCAAGATTCAGGGGGAAAAAAACCACAGATCTTTAAGGAATCTTTTGTATACTTGTAAATGTAGAAGTGGTCCCTGACTGTTGTGTGTCCTGATACCAGCTTCTGATATCTGTAGATAATCACTTGCTCTAAGTGAGCTTTAATTTTAAGTCAGCATTTTAAAGTAATCCTGTCCTGCTATAACAAAAAAATGCAAGTGAAGCTTGGCTTTGGCAGTCTGCTCATTTTAGAAGACAAGAACAGAGAGGTGTTGTAAAAATTAAAGAAAAATTTGGAAAGCAGAAAGACTGAATTTCTCCAGTGGTGCCTATGATCCTAAACTCCGTGCTGTGTACTGAAAAAAATACACTTCCAAAATTATACACTGAGAATTACTTTAAACTGGTATCACTGATGTCAGTGCTACTGGTGCGTATTCTCCAAATGAAAGGAGTTATTAGGAGGATTATGACACATAAGATCCTTTGAAAATATTTCACAGAAAGGTTACAGGTCAGAAAATGTTCCCAAGCTCAAATGTCACATTTGTTGGTCTGTCATAGGTCTTCTGGAAGAGAATGATATCTTCAGGAATGCTCAAGCTGGTGTTCTTATCAGCACCAATAGCCACCCTGTGCTAAGGAAAAACCGAATATTCGATGGGTTTGCTGCAGGTTTGTGCTGTTTAAATCAAATTTGGAAGCTTGGAGTGAGCTCTTCACAGGGCTTACTCTGAGTTTCTTTACCCCATGGTATTTAGACATTTTAAAAGAGACTGGGATATCCTTCAGTGTATTCTAAAAGTCATTTGAGAATTCAGAATTGTAGTCAGGGTATATTTGCAGCAGTCTTGGAGTTACAGCATGTTGGGAAATGACACATTTTGTCTTCTTTTTTTGTGAAATACTTTCCATTATTTTATTTTAGAAGCAATTGGTAAAGTTGTCTGGGACATATTCATAGTTGATGTGCTGGATGCTGGTATGAATATCTTATCACTGCTTTAAAACCTAGGAAACGGAGCAAGTACATATTTTAAAGAGATTTGAATTGCATCTCAAGTTCAACTTTCTCACTCCACAAAGTTGAAAAATTATTAAAATGAGCGTTTCTTGCTCCAAAAGAGATGAAGAATGTTTAACAGTGATTTTTTGCAATTTTACTGTTTAATCATCGCAGTTTCATACGTCTTCCATTCCATTCCATTTCAACTAAAATTGCATTCTTGAGTTTTCTCCCATCTTTCTTTCAGAAGAAGCAAGTTTTCTGAGAAGAGCCTCTAAAGGTGTTGTTTCAGTGTGGTGGGGGGGAAGGATAGGTTGCTGTCAAGAGCAGTCCCGGACAAATGACTTGGAAGACACGGGTTACTGATAAAAGCTAAGAATTAAAGAAATGAATTTTAGGTGCCCATCTTGAGAACTTTTTTAAAAAGATATTTTAAAAAGGGTAAGGTATGTGCACAAGAACTTTCAAATGTACATGAAGATGACAGCCCTAAGCATATCCAAAAATCATATCCCCTTTGAAAATGTACATGATCACAGTACCATTTTATTATCAGATAAACTAGTAGTATGTTGTTCCTCCCAGAAACCATGCATGCCAGCTGCAGCTCTTTGAAAGGATTCAACAGCAGCACTTTAACCTCAGTTTTATAACAAATTACAGTGCAGTTTCGTAGCTATGTCATTTGCCTTTCTTCCCCTTGAGTCTATGATGGCTTAAAAAAAACCAACCAGCCAACCAAGCTGTAGATCACAAGAGAGGTACAAATGCACAACCACCAGGGATTTAACTTTGCCACTTTCTTTTCTCTCCTTTGTTCCCCTGAACCCACTAAAGGTATTGAAATAACAAATCATGCGACTGCAACATTAGAAGGCAATCAGATTTTCAACAACCGCTTTGGAGGTTTATTTCTAGCATCTGGTGTCAATGTCACGATGAAAGGTGAGCCCAAGTCCTCCTGGCTTGTGTGTGGTCACTTGTTGGGTGCTGGGTCTTGGGTTTATTGTACCCTTTGGGGCTCACAGTTGGTACCACCTTCGGCTGAGTTGTGACTAAGGTTCAGGTGAAGGTAATGAGCCACGTTAAGCTGTGTTAAGATTTTTTGACAGACACGTTCAAAGGTAACTTAATGTTTTGTTGTCATATTAAAACTCTGTGATCAGCTCTTCTGTCTCAAAATCCGATCTGAACTGGTTCCTGATCTTTGGCCCATCTCAGACTCCAATTCTGAGTTAGTACAACGTTGTCTTTTTTTTGCATATCCAAAACCAAGTGTCCAGTAAAGAAACATGCCTCACTTGGCTTTTAGGATGTAAAAGCATGAATATTCACAACCCCAAAACACTTTTTTCAGAAAATATGAACAGTTTACGAAATTCCCTTGTATAGTGGGGAAGCGGGCATCAGACAGCATCCTCTTGGATGAGATGGGAATGATGGTTTGGATGCCAGACAGGTCCAGGAGGTTATTCAAGAAAAAGGTTCAGTTTGCAGGATTTTTACATACTTCCCTGTAGCTGTTAAACCTTTTCCTGTGGATGCTTTGCACCTCATAAAACACAAGCTCTGGCTCCCTGCTTCCTAGCTCCTGTGCTTCCTGATGGCATCAGTCAGTGTTGTCACACTGCTCAGAGTGGGCAGAACTTTTTGAGGTGCACTTTGGGACTAGACAGAAGATTAAGTAGTTGAGTAACAGAGGGGATTATCAAATTCACAGTATCTTGGACACATCTTTGAAGTACTGGAGCTGGTCAGACCTAATTTCCATTTCCATTGTGTTGGAAAGTAACTTATTCCTAAACTTCCCTGGGGAAAGAGCCATCCTTTTCCTCTTTCTAAGGGATGTGTAAAAGGCCTTAAAGTAAATGGGAGGCTTTTAAACATTGGGTTTCAGGCTCCTTAGCAGAAAACTTAAGCCTGCTAGGAAGGCTTATGTGTCTCTAAGCATTTATTAACAGCCCAGTTCATAAAGAGTATTTAAATGGAGGCTATCAGGTATTTCATGCCATGTGTGCAAAGAGGAACAAGTGTTGCTTGCTTCAGGAGTGCATGGCATTCTGGGCATTGAGGATTTTATGTGCTTAAATGCCAGAATGAAATGCAGTTATAAGGCTAACTGCTCCTAATGGGCCCTTTGCTTCAATGCCTCAAGGAAAAAGAAAAAAGGTCATTGATCCAGCTGTGATTAGTTCTGGATTTCTTTCCCCCCAACAGATAACAAAATAATGAACAATCAAGATGCCATAGAGAAAGCTGTCAGTAGAGGCCAGTGTTTATATAAGATCTCAAGCTATACCAGCTACCCGATGCATGACTTCTACAGGTAACAGGTTCTTTCCCATCACCTACAGTAAAGCTTCCCAATAAACCCCATTTCTCTTCCAGCAAGGCCCCTAGAACAGTTGCTGGGTGTCAGTGAACACACAGACGTGTGCTCTTCCTCAGCTGCAACACAAGAGGATTAAACAAGTTCCCATTGTCTGGAATTAACTGTGGGCTTGAGGAAAGCAGATTGTTTCTGTAAACCTGAGCACAGCACTGACTGTGTTTGCGGCACAAGTAACAAAAAGCGTGCTGTGAAATCCAAGTTCTTGTAAAATTCTCAAAATTTACAGTCCTGTGCACCCTCTTCCCTTAAGTGCATTTCTGCCCCTCCACCCTCTTGGAGCACTTCCCTTGAGAGCTGGTCAGGTTTTGGTACTGCCTAATGTGCTGCTTTTCACTCCAGATGTCACACCTGCAACACCACAGACCGTAACGCCATCTGTGTGAACTGCATCAAGAAGTGCCATCAAGGACACGACGTAGAATTCATTAGACATGATAGGTACGTTTCCAGCCAGGGCGTGGGGCTGCTCCAGGAGCAGGAGGGAATGGCCACTAAGAGCTGTCTCTCTGTGTTGTAGGTTTTTCTGTGACTGTGGTGCTGGAACACTGTCCAATCCCTGTACGCTCGCCGGAGAGCCTACACACGATACAGATACACTATATGACTCTGCTCCACCTATAGAATCTAATACATTGCAGCACAACTGAATTCCTTTTCAGAAAGAAAGTCCTGCCATTCTAATATCATAACTATTAAAACTTTTCTTTTGGAGGAAGTTACACTTGCCCATTTCTGCAGAAAGAGACTGTATTAAAGCGGATGTGTGAGGTGTTGACACTATGGAGCTCAACCTACCAAAAAAGAAAGTGGCAATATGTTGACTCAGGATAACAGAACTGGGCGTTTTAGCATTACTGTGTAAACAAAGACTTTGAAGGGACAGAAGTGAAGAAAAATAAGCTGCAATTTTGTACAGATACCAACTTCTGAGAGCTGGTGTTTTTACAAGTAGCATTGAAACGCAGTCCAATTTGCAGTAGTACTATTCTGTAGACAAGCAGCATTCTTTGTTGCTGCCTTTATGGACATGGGTACCAATTGCTTTTGTAACATGGTAAAAATGTGAGCTAGCACTTCTGCATTTCTTTTGATTTTTTAACATTTATTCCGATTGAGAAATATGATTTTAATGCTTTAATCTCATGTAGTTTGTTTCTAATTTCAAGCAAAAAATCTTATTGTACTTGAATGTGTCCTGTTTTGTTAGCACACCTAGACTTGCTGTAACTGTACTCATGTCCCAGTATGTACGTTCTTTCTATGAAAGAGAAAACACTAATCTTAAATTATATCCAGCAATTTTTCTGGTGTCCTCTGAAGTTAGAATAATCTCCTCCCCTGCCCCAGCAATAGTCTGTACTCAAACCACCCTAACAAAAGAAAGAAAAGTTGAGTGTTTTAATGAGACTTCCTAGACTATAATGCACTATAAAACAAAGTACCCATGTAACTAAGTTTTGTGAAAGAAATTTTACTATGTTTTAAAGTACACAGTAGAAAGTCTCCTCAAAACAGTCTTGTACTTTACTCTGTTCATAGTTTTTTTTGAACAGTCTGGACATTACTTACATAACCTGCTGGAAATCACAGCAATTTCCTGCTCTAATGAAGCTGAGACAAGTATATATACAGCCCTATACAGTTTCATAGCTTTTTTCCATTTATGTGTATTGGTGACAGTGGGTAATCAACAGCCTGAAAGTGTATGCATGTACCATAACATCTAGACTTAATATATTGTGGAGTACTCAATAACCATTATGTAGAGGGTAGGTATGAATTAAAGGGTTTAATTTCCTAGGAAAGACAATGGAAAAATGGTCATTTTTAAAAAATAAAGTTTATTAGATCATAATGGTGTCTGCTCCCACCTTCTTGAGAAACCCGTGCGAGTTCCTAAAGCCGGTCAATCATCGCCGTGAGTTTCCGAACCGCGTTTGCATCACTGGTTGCTCCATCCACCACCTGGCACAGGTACCTGAGGGAAATAACCACCTTTACTGACATGGACACTGAGGGGCAGAGCTTAAGATTCACCTTCCTGCAACAGCTTTAGGAGACAGGCATGGCTGGGCCTGGTATAAAGGCTGCCAGCAGTGCCCCCCCAGCACCTCTGTGTGCAAATTCAGATGGGCACAGTAGCCCAAGGCTTAAAATACTGCTCATCATATCTGCCCTCCCATAGTACCTGCCTCCCTCCCTCTGAACAGCTCATGTTCACAGAAGTAGTTGTAACTGCCCCTCTTGCTGTGACTGAGTAAGAGCCACTGCCTAAATATTAAAATGGATGCCTATACACCATTTGCAACTTAGATACAGAAACCCAGGGCCTTACCTAAATACTCTCAGTGAGATGGTTGTTTTTTCAAATTCTTTGGCTTTTCTGTGCCCCTTCTGAATGACTTCCTCTGGAATATCTGCAAGTCTTGCCGCATTGAAGCCGTAACTCTTTGGGCAGGCTCCTTCAATGAACTTGTACAGGAACGTAATTGTTTCCTGGCTTGGATCTTCACTCTCATTTTCAACCATGCATGCCTGGGAAGAGCAAGTCACAAGTCAAGAGTTTGCAATGCTGACCTGCAGCCTAAGAAATGCTTGGGATGTCATGTCCTGTTCTCAAAACACCCATGACTCGGGGCAGAAGAGCACAGAAAAGCAGGAGAAATCCCACAACAATCCCACCCTCACACACGTACCATGTGCCCCAGGCGTACAGCCCCAGTGTGGGAATAGTCCTCCACCAGGGAGTGGTAGTGAGTGGAGAACAGCGTCCGGCAGCGGATCCTCTCTGCCAGCTCCTTCACCACTGCGCTCGCTATGGCTGTTCCATCAAACGTGGCTGTGCCTCTGCCTGGGGACACAACGGGACAGCTTTGGCACACTTGGGAACATGAGTGGCACAGTAAAGTCAACCCAGAGTTCACATGCTGCTGCAGAGACAGGCACCCTAAAGACACACGCAGTAATTTATCTGTAGTGTTTGTTTTTTCCCCTCCCCGCTGTGTGGAAGACAAACAGCAGTGAGGGGTGAAAGCCGTCTCTGGGAAGTGACCTGAGTATTGGCCCCGTAACAATCAGCCTCCTCTGCACTGCAGAAAAAAGATGTTTCTGCTCTCCTGAGGTTTGCTGCAAGTAATTATGCAAAAGAAAAGCAGGAAACCACAGCTGGAAATAGGGTAATAATGACTGAGGGTGGGAGGTGGTGATGGGTTCCCAGGGCACCCAAGATGTGTTCATGTTAGAGAGGCTGAGATACTGACCAATTAAACACCAGCAGCATTAAGATGAAACTAGCCCTGGGTACTTGGTTGCCATTCAGACAGCCCAAAAACCTTGCAGCCAGTGTTTAATCTCCGATTTAGTTTCCACCTATTACAAAATAGTCTAATTACCCAGTTCATCCACGAGAACAAGGGAGTGCTCTGTTGCATGCTGGAGAATGCTGGAAGTCTCACTCAATTCAACAAAGAAGGTACTTTCACCTTTAAAGGGAATGACAAAAAAAAAGGCCATGAAATAGTCAAAGATCTGAGAACCACAACTAAAACCTCATTTAATCTGCACTAGAATCTTGGTTTAGCTAAAGTGAAACTCAGTAGCAAACTGAAGATGAACAAAAAACCCACTTTTTTTCCAGTGTGAAAGTAGCAGATTCCCATTTGCCAGAAAAAACAAGTTTTGGTTCCTTTAGAGTACAGGTATAGGCACAAGCAAAATTAATTTAAAGCCAACACAACTGTTTACTTTTAATAGCACCAGTCAAAATACCAGCTGGGCAAAAAGAGCGGCACAAAGGATACAAGATGGGCAGAATTTTTGTCCCTTTCTTGCTCTAAATGCACAAGACAGGCCTAAGGTGTGTGTGGCTTTCCAGTAAAAAAACAAGCAGAAAATCAAAGACTGAGAGACTGGAATTACTGGTTTGGTTGTGATGTCATGAGGGAACTATTTGGATAATTAATAAAGGCTTTATTTGTACACACTCCCCTTGAATGAAGTGTGACAAAAGGAATATTCTGCTGCTAAGCCTCGAGCGTCTCATGGGAGTTTCAGCAACCCAGATAATACAAGGCCTCAAATTTACCCTTGGAATTGGTTTTAGCAGATTACAAGCAGAAGTACACAATTATTCACACCCTTCCACAAAATAAAGCCACACTTACAAAGTCGAGATTTACTAGTTCTTTGTGGGGTTCATTGCAAATAATCACAAGTAGCAGCAATTAATGCAATTTATTCCATTAAAGGCAAGCATTTATTTCCTGTACTCATGCTGCATGAGCACTGCTTTGCTCTAACATAAGTTTTCCAACATGAATTATTAAGCAGTGTCCACCAATCCTGATTTTCTGCATTTATTTAAAGAAATTTCCAAGACTTAATATGTTTTTAACGATATTTAAGAATAACCATTTATTCTCTTTAGGAAATAAAGCCCTAAAATTGTACAGGCAATTTAAAAATTGCATTACCGAAAAAATTAACTTCATAAAAGTCCTGCTGACATCCATTACAAAGTGACTGCCGTGGAACAACTTTTGCTGTGCTTTCCTATCTACACAGTGTGCAAACAAATGCATCAAGAACAGATTTCAAAGCTCATTCTGTGAGGTGTTCACCCTCACAATGTGAAATGTTAAATCAGAAGTACAGTTCTCAGTTAACTGAAAAGAAAAATTGAAAATGCTGCATTTTGCTACACCATCTCTGATGAAGGAAGGGCCGTTCTCATCTCTACCATAAACACTTAAGCATTCCACACTTTTGATTCCTTCTTGTGCTGAAATTAAACAAAATGGAGACGAGCTGGGCAAAGAAAGCCTTAATAACATTCTCTAGCTGCACAGAAAAGCCTTGATTTGGGGAAGTGTAAATATTTTTTTTTAATTAAGAACTCAGAATGATTCATTTCCAAATTCCTTCTGTGCAACAAGTTCAGTGGGCTTAACTCCTTTCATATTCACTGACCCACATTTTTCAGCAGAGAGATCACAGAAAATCTGTGCCCTCCTTAACTGAGCAGCAATATTACTCTTCGTAGCACAACAATCATTTTATTTTTCTAGGCCAGTGGCACTTTGCCCACCACCACTGGCAGACTTTCCCTTTCCAACTATCGTGTCATCCTCCACTTGTGTCTTCCTCTCCATTAAAGCAACAAAATACTCCAAGAACTGTCAACTACTGCTTCCAAGAAGGACACCTGCCCCTCTCTTCCTCGTCAGAAGAAATCAGATTTCAAACATAAGGCATTCTGATTGAAGCAAGGGACTTCTAGTCCTTGCAAAAAGGTACAAAAACTCCTGTGCAACAGCTGCCCAAACATCACTGTCCTATTTCAGAACACTTAGAATAAGATATCAGTGTGAGTAGAATACAATCAATTCTACAAAAAGATATTCCTCAGACTTGCATCTGGCAGGGAGTTAGCCTTTTAATACTAAAATTCATTAGAAAGTGATCCTGTGTGTCTGTCAAAAATAATGGACACACAGAGAAAGAAACACAGAAACTACAATCCTGTCTCCACTCTGAACAACAAGAGAAAAGAGTGCCTACCTCTCCCTGCAAAATACTGTCCCCTTTCCAACTTGCCACTTGAAGCAAGAGCAGAAGGTTGGTGGCAGCAGCCCCTTGTGCAGCAGTGTGTCAGACACTCACCGGCCATGATCCTGTCGGAGGCGCCGAGCCGTGTGAACACGCGGTCGATGGGCGTGAGCCTGCAGGCTTCTGCGGGCACGTAGCACCCCAGCTGGGCCATGACCACCAGGAGACCAGCCTGCACAGCAAACAGGGACACTCACACTTTCACTAGTGCTTGCAGCTCCAGTTCCTCACACGCAGCGAGAGCAGGAAGCTGTTTTTCTCCTAAAACAAGGACTGGAGTATATAAAGCTTCCCGCTGCTTTAACAGCTCCAGGCTGCAGCAGCATCATCTCTGGCAGGACTGAACTACTCTGAAAGCCTTCAAAACACAAATTATCACAGCAAGCAGTGTTTATAGAGCAACCTCCCTGCTGATCTCTAGTTTCATCTTGTTCAACCTGCAGAAGCATCTTTTGCCAGATGATGCCGAGTCCTGGGTACGTCACTTTAAAAAAATAAAAGGTACTCTATCACTTTTTCCCAACCACCTCTCCTAGGAGAAATACAAACCTATCCCTCCCTAAAGTAGAAAATCTGTCTCAGCATGGGCATTTTCTACCAGCCTGTGAAATTGCTGCACACCCTGAAGGCCACTTCTGGGACCTCCTGTGACACCCATGAGAGCCAGGCCCTGTAATTCCCTTACCCAAACCCCAGAGGTACCGTGGAACACCTGAATGACAGTCACCTGTCTCATAAGTGTAGATTTGCCACCCATATTCGGGCCAGTTACCAACACACAGGAGGCCTCACTGGTGCTGCCTTCATCCTTGATGCCAATTACGATATCGTTGGGAATAAAATCATCCCCAAAGAAAGTTTTTGTGATGCACGGATGGCGGGAGTTTCTAAGTTCCAGGAAGGGAGGAGCATTATCCACAGGAAGCAGAATTACAGGTCGGCACAGGGGTCCATCACCACCTTGACTGTAGTGAGCAAGGGACATCAAGACATCTAGAAAATTAAAGAGAAATTCCAGTAAGTCACACTTTCAATTTCTACATACACTGGAATTAATTTGCTCATTGAACAGCAATTTTGTAGACACAATTTTCTATTTCATTCCATTCTCCTCATAAGGGAAACCCAAGAAGGACTCCAGAACAAGTAAAAGGTGGGAGTATTTACACTCCTTCCTCATTCCTTCCAGATTTCTATGGATGTCAGGATAAAAATGCTCCCCTCTACGTTTTTTTAGTTGAAGTCTTTAAAATCCACATCATTTCACTTCAAAAGTAGATGTATAAAATACTATTTTCTTGCAGTTTTTTCATTTAGAACAAGGAAGAAATCAGCTTCTGTGACAGTGAATTACTCTATGAAAAATCCTAATTCTGCCTGAACGTTGCCAGAGGAAAACTGTATAAATATTAAAACTCTGTTGGTCCAGCAGAAAACAGCAGCACAAATCCCCTCAGTTAGGTGAACCCTGAGGTTCTAAAAGCTGATCACCTACAAAATGAGACTGTTCTATGATTTTAGAGGCTTTATGTACACACAGTACAGCTGAGCCTGGACACTGAACTCCTCTCTGCTGGGAACCAATTCAGCACTTGCCCTGGGCTGTGGTGTAGCTGATGTGACTGCTTCCCAGCTCTCCCAGCAAATCCATTCCCAGCCAACACTCCCTGCCTGCCTGTCCTCCCTTTTCTGCTCCAGTGGCATTCAGAAAGTGCTTTCATTTTCCCTTGGAACAAAGACATCCCAGAGTGCCCCATCTTAGCAGAAAATCCACAGGACAGAAATATGCCAGTCCTGAGAAGGGAATACAGGAGTCTGTTCTATCCCAGAAATTTAAGGAAGATTTGGGGAAATCTTCCTAGTAGACTACCTTCTTCAAGGCTTGACACTGAGCACTTTTATTTTTAAAGGCTGCCCAGAAAGCAGCCCGCTCAGATAGAAAGGAGCTTACCAGCAGCTTAGATTTTTATACCTCCATTTAATAAGAAGCCACTAATCCACACAAGACTCTGGAAGCAGTGAGGCCCACCAGGCTACACTGAACTGGGAGAAATACTCGGCTGCACACCTACAACCACACAACAGGAATGAAGAAAGAGCTTGCAAACATCAATGCCCAGCAACTGTCCTGCCATTTAGCGACAGGAAGGAAACAGGGAATCACTGTTAATTATCAAAGCCATCACCACAATAAAGAGTTTTCAACCTAAGAGCTGTCAACAAGCTTACCCAGATCAGATTTCATCACGACAGGGGTAGTTTTACTGTGTGCCAGAACCAGGCAAAGCTCTTACCCAGCACAGCAATGCACTCCACAGCTGTCTGCCAGTCCTTGCTGTTCTTGTCGAAGTTGTAGAAGAGACGCCTCATGCAGTCCTTGAGGGCGGCGTCACGGCGCTCCTCAGCGTTCACCATCGCAGCCAGCATCTTCTCGATCTCCTTGGTCCAGTAGCGCTTGTACCCCTTCCTGCTCGACCTCAGCTCGTATTCCTCGGGCAGATTACGAGATATGGCACTTTCTGGGATTTCCATCTGGTACCGGTTCTTGCCTGTACCCCAGTACTGCACGGATTTGAACCCAAGCACCTTGCGTTGCTTATCCAGGTACTTCCGAAGGTCTTCCTCGACAGCTTTGATATCCTGTAGTGCTTCATCATAATCGGGGTCAAAACCTGCCTTTGGGGTAATCACTCCTGTCTTCCGAGCCTGGTTGTGATCAAAGGCGGTGTCCCACCTCGTGAGCTCTGCACTCAGGTCTGGGAAGCGGCCGTCGGGATTTTTGGCTTTGCGGGTGACCAGCTGCTTCAGGACTTTGGATTTGAAGTCACTGGCAACCTCCTCCATGACATCGACAATTTCATTCATTACTTTAAATCCCTCCAGGGCAGACAGAAAGTCAGCGATTTTCTTTTTGCTGTATTTGAGTTCTTCATAGAAGATGGCCCTGCTGTCAGGATGGTTCTGACTTTTGAGTGGTGACCCGATGCTGTGAATTTTGCTAAGCAGCCTTTCAAGGTCAGGCAGTTTCTTGAGGTGCTCACTGACTTCAGACATTTTATCTGGCACTGCCAAGAGGTCCTCGACAGCATCCAAACGATCGTTGATGGATTTAGGATTACAAAGCGGAGCGCAGAGCCACTGCTTCAGGAGTCGCTTCCCGAACGGTGTAGAACAAGAATCAATCCTTTCCAACAAAGTACCTTCTGTACTTCCATTGGTTCCGTTCTGCAGAACTTCCAAGTTCATCAGGGTGACTCCATCCAGCACCATCCGCTGGCCAGTTCTGGCAAACAAACTACTTGAACTCACGGTTTTTGCAGTAGCGATATCCACAGGGACATATTCCTCGAAGTTTGCCTGTGATAACAGCTCCTGATCAATCAGACATTTTTTGAGATAGAAGACACATCCCCCAAGAGCTGACAAAGCTAATTCACTGTTTTCACCGGGAGTTAATCCCAGGGAGTCACTCTCTGAAGTCAGAGATTTGATTACAGAGGGCAGAGAACATCCATTTTCAGAATTCTGCTTCTCCTTGAAATATCCTTCCTCAAGAAGGACTTTTAGTGTTTTAGACGCATTCCAGAACTGGGAACCCGAGGTCAGCCCTTCCTGAATGCAAGAAACAAGCGAGCCCTTCAGTATCTTCTGTGTGTCCACAGACAGGTTCCCCTTCTCAAACAGCACCTGCACAGGGGTGTAATGAGCTACCAAAGTCCTAAACCTGGAGCAGTGACGGTCGTCTGGGAACTGCCCTACGTGGAACTTCCCCATGGAGGTGTCAACAAAGCAGACCCCGTACACGCGCGTCCCGGCCGAGTCATCCTTCTCCTTCACGCACAGCAGGAACTTGCTGTGGTTCTCGGAGGGGTCACAGTCCATGACGCTGTAGGTCTGGGTTCCCTTGGTGATGATCCTGCAGATCTCCCGGCGCACCACCTTGTCAAACCTGGTGGAGTGGCCCGTTGACTTGCAGCGCGCTTCCATCATTTCGGGCGTTTCCGTCTGCTCCACGCGCGCCACCTTGTAGCCCTTCTGCACCAGCACGTCGGAGAACCGGCCAAACGCAGTTTCTGGGAACCCTGAGTGGGCCCAAGTGCCCTTCATAAAGATCAGGCCCAGCTCATTCACGCCGGTGACTGCATCCATGTGATACAACTCATAGAACTTTCCAACCTTGTAGCAAATCACAGCATCAAAGTTTTGGCTTTTGAGCTGCCACCACCTCCGCACGCCTGGTGTGCACTTGTTGAGATAATCCTCAGGCACATACAGAGTACAGGGATCGTAATCAGGGTCACCCTGACGCCTCCTGTGCGCGTCCTTCCTCTTCCCTTCCTGCAGCCAGTCAAGCTTTTCGTGCTCCCACACTGAGAAGCCACCAGTGCCTCCACTGCTGGCATTTGCTTGAGATTCAAAACTTTCAGGTGCTGCAAACGACGTCAGCTTAGACTTGGCTTCTGAAGAGACTGTTGCTGCTCTTTTGGGTGTTTCAGAACATTCGTTTCCCAAGCTACTCCTTTTAGCGGGCTTTTTCACCTCTCCTCTCTTTCGTTTAGAAGGGACTTTAACGGGGCTCTCTGCAACACTCTCTGTCTCTGTGTCAGAAGACTCATTTTCATCCACCCCGCTGCTGCCTTCCTCACTGCTTGCTGCTTCTTTCCCATCAGGCTTGAACTCCACATCAGAGCCATCGTGGTCACTGTCAGAATCCAACACTCTCCTTCTCTTGGCCTTTACAGCTCTCTCCCTGCTCATCCCTCGCTTATTGCTTTTCACATCCTCCTCACTATTGCAGTCCTCACTGTTGCCTGATGCATTTTCACTCATCTCCTGGAAAAATAAATTATTTTATCTGCAGATAATTCTGGCTACAAAGACACTGTTGCATAAAGAAGTGCAAAAATGTGCAATAATGCAGTAGCTATGATACTTCAAGCGAGAGACAGCAGAGCCACAGCCAATTCCATTCACCTTAACAGAATTCAGGATTTTTCTGGATAACTAACTGCTACTGGCCAGTGGAATAATTACTCTCATTTGTGTTCTTTAGAGTCTCATTCATTACTGTGCATTTGTGATGATGATGAAGAAAACATTTAAACTGTACAAAAAAGAATATGGCACGTGTAGGAGAGAGAAAAGCAACTCCATAATTTGCCTTTTCAGCCTCAAACTTTAATAACTCCAGTGACAGTTCTGGAAAACCAGCAGTGGAGGGACTGTAGTGAGTACAAAGTGCCACTGCACATAATACAATGCCTGGAGTGGCACCTGTCCCTCAGGGCACTGTCACACTGGAGGCCGAGTAGGTGAGGAGCTAAGGGAAACCACCATCCCACCGACAGTTTCCTCATACCATTCCTCTCCAAAGAAATCTATTCCAAGGCATATAGTGCTACTGAAATAACAGTTCAATCAACACAACACGAATACAATGCAATAAAACATCACTTTTTAGTTACTCCCCCAACAGACTGGTGTTAACAGTGCAAGAACTGTTATTTTAGTGCTACTCCACAAGATGAGGGCAGGTTCCAAAAATTCAATTTAATGCCTTAGACGAAGACTCAAAAAGCTAGAAATTTATACATTATGACACACTAAAACTTCAGATCAAACTTAAGGCAAACTTGGACTATGAATAGAGGATAGAGAAGATAAAATGATGCACCAGAAAAAAGCGTTTCTGAGTGAAAAAGTAGGTCACCAGGGAGTGATGAGTGAAGAGAGTCAGAGAAATTAAGTAGATTTGGAGGTCAGTCCTTACCATACAGAACACCAAAGAGACTTGTCTTTCCAACTAGAAAAGATGAGAGACCAGCATATGACCTGACAACACAGAAGCAGTACAAAAAAAGACATATGGATACATTTGAGTGCATCATTAATGAGGAGATAAGCTGTGATTACTGCACCAGAGAACTGCAGGATGTTCCATCTTTAGTTCCAAGTCACAGCTTCTAAGTTCTAGCAATATTTCTGAAAATGACAGCAATTAAGAAACATTTTACCTCCATTTCTTCCTCTTCGTCCTCTGTGTCTGAAGGTTCATTGCATACTGCCAGTTCAAGCCTCTTGGTTTTATCTTTGCTCATGGCATCGTCTGCCAGCACCATGGCTCTTTTAATTTCAGGCTTTGTGCTGTAAAACATACCTCCCTTCATTGTCTCCCCATCTGATGAACCTGTAAAAACCACAGCTGTGTTAGGAACTAAAGCCAGTCTAGCATTTAGCCAGTGTTCATAGTTCACTGTTAAATGTATTCAGACAACTAACATTCATATTCAGATAACTAACATTCTGTGCTGTTACCAGTCATTCCCACCACATCTTAAATACAGCAACCTATCACTCATTCAGCCTGATAAACCACCCCTGGGGAAAGTATACACATTCACAAATGAAATGCCTGCCTAGTACATGAACACTTGAAGAATTGCTTCTATTTCTGTAGCTCATTAGCACATGTGAGCACTCCTAAGCTGAGCTCTGAACACCCTCACAGTGACTGTAGTTAGTGCTGAATTTATCGCTTCACACCAGCAGTGCAGCAGACAGACCTGACTGAGACCACGGGGCTGTTTTAGCAATGACAGGCAAGTTCAACCAGAGTTACCTTCACTTTCTAGGCACAAGCCACCTATGGTACAGACCTCAAAGCTCTGCTGGCCTCCAAAGTGCTGCTCTAAGACCAGCCAGGCACCCAGCACCAGCCCATTAGCCAGATTAGCTGATGGCCAATCACGCTGGCCACTCAGCCTGACACTGCAGGGCAGTGAACAAAGCCTGCTATTAATAACTGCTCCATTCCCTCATCCTCCTGCACAGCCCCTCAGCACCACAGCTCCTCCTGCCACCACAGGCACACAACACAAACCCAAAGCCAGCCAATCTGCAGACTGATTTCTAGGAAGGACAGGTCCTTTTTTCCCACTCTTGTGCATCCCATCATCCACCACTACCCACTGAAGCTTCAGCTCTAAGCCAGTGGCAGACAAAAGGCAGCTGACTCGGAGGAGGCCAAATACCTCACAAACAACTCAAACAAAATTCTTTTGCAGTAGCAAAGCAGGGAGTTACAAGTAGCTGCTCCTACAGCACAAAGGCAACACATTAACAACGCAGGTCTCCCTTTTAAGTTTCCCAAATGCAATGAGGCAGTCTAAAAACATTTTGCATTAATATAAAATGCAACTGAACGATGGCAGGAAGAAAATTTCCCCATATACAGCACACTTACAAGTGCAACACTCGCATATATTCACTTAATCAGCTGCTGTGCAGCTCCACTTCTTCATGCCCACCTGTTACAGGCCCTGTGCTGTCTGCCTTTACTCAGGTACAAAAAATAACACAACCCAAGAAACTTCTCCATTTTCTTACCCAAAGACTCTAACACTCTTCCTTTGTATACAAAGATGCTTTTTGTTTGAACTTTAAAGCAAACCAGGTATTTCAAATATTTTTACCCCGTTCTGCATTTAACACTTTTCCTGTGGATAGACCTGTGTATCTGTGCTTAAACTTCTTACTTTTTGGCAATTTTCTTTTGGTAAATAGATTAATTCCTCTTACCTATATTTCCTTCTAAATGACCCTCTAAGCTCTTAAAATACTATGATTCTTTTCAAATACTTTAGGAAAGACATATAAACCATGGACCAATTTACTTGCAATAAATTATGCTAACACTCATGGCAATAACATTATCATTTTAATTTAAAACTATGATGGAAGTGCAGTACACTGAAGTATAGAGGAGACAAAAATGTGGCTACATGCTCATGACATGGAACTCTGACTTGTAAAAAGGAAGAAACTGTTTAAATTCAGTTTTTTTCAGTAACACAAGCAAATCCTATGGGGCATCAGAACTACTGTATTACATATGAAATATCTGACTGACTAACAAGAGAGTTTACAGCAACATGATTTACACATGACAGTTTACAGCCAATGATTCCGTTTTCAGCAACAGTAAAATCATGAAAAAAAGGGAAAAAAAGATAATGATTATTAAAAAGGTGAGATTTATTATGCAAAACATTAATTCTTGATTACATTTGATTTTCACTAGTTAGCCAAGTCACTTCTTCAGTATGACAAACACCAACTCTGAGCAGTAACTACAAGCACTGCCCTCATCAACACCAATTCTCAAGTTACGTATTTTATTTACAAAACTGCCATACTGTTTAAAAGAAATACCACAGCAGAATTAATTTTATTTACCCA
Organism: Falcunculus frontatus; assembly: GCA_013398115.1. Classification (NCBI taxonomy): domain Eukaryota; kingdom Metazoa; phylum Chordata; class Aves; order Passeriformes; genus Falcunculus; species Falcunculus frontatus. The sequence goes on from VZRV01006227.1 coordinate 1,345,474, forward strand.
ATATCCTGGGCCTAGCCTTTTAATTCTGGACAAATTGCAGTTCCTAAATAGCTGCTTAAAAACTGATTTGACATTCCTAATATTTTAAGGATTTCAGGGCTAAAAGTGGAAATACTGGATTTATATTTTACATACTTTTTATACTGATGGAAGAAATAAAGGAAATATCTTTAAAACATAAGCAAGCTTTAAGTTTGCTTAGTTAGTTGTTCTAATCTAATAAACAAAAGGGCTTAGTGTTTGATGTTTCAAGAACTGCATAAACACAAATGTACCTGTAACCCTCAAAAATTTGTCACTTACAATGCACAAAACATGCTCAATTCTACTCTTGGTTTTGCTGCTCCTTCTCTTTGGAGAAGAACATATCCTATATTCCAAGCCCGTATTTCCAAAACAAGTGGCGTAATTCCATTTCAAAAAGTTTTGTTTCTACCTCTTACCTTTATATGGCTTCAGGTATTTAATACTGATCCAACCCCTTGTAGGGCTGTCATCAAAGAACTGTACATGGATACGAGTGGATTTTCCTTTTCCTCTGACTATTGTTCTTTCCGTGGGGTGGTTGTAAATGAGGCACGGCCACCAGGGATAACCTTCCATCTTGGCCCACACCAAGTCCCCAGGAGAATACTCACAGGAGACACTGCAGAGACAACAAATGTGTCATTTAAGGAACACAAACATTTAAAACAGCTCTCTCCGTAAATGTAACTGCGCACTGCTGCTGAGCATTTTGCCCTCTTACGGTCTTGGAAGGCTCCCAGGGGGTGCAACCTGGATTACACAGTTTTTCCATACCACCCCTCCTCTTAAACTCTTTTGATTTGCTCCTTCAAGTTCTGCTGGATCCCCCCAGAGATAGAGCTTTATCACAGAATGGTCAAAGGGACCCTAAAGATCATCTACTCCCAACCCCCTGCCATGGGCAGGGACACCTTCCACTAGAGCAGGTTGCTCAGGACCCCATCCAACCTGGCCTTGAACACTTCCAGGGATGGAGCATCCACAGCTTCTGTGGGCAACCTGTGCCAGTGCCTCCCCAACCTCACAGTGAAGAACTTCTTCCTAATATCTAATCTAAACCTACACTCTTCAGTTTGAAGCCATTACCCCTCGTCCTGTCACTACATGCCCTGGTGAAAAGTCCCTCCCAAAGTTTCTTGCAGGCCTCTTTAGGTACTGGAAGGTGCTGTAAGCACCTGGAGAAGGTGCTGTAAGGCTCTCCCTGGAGCCTTCTCTTCTCCAGGCTGAACAGCCCCAACTCTCTCATACTGGTCCACACAGGAGAGGTGCTTCAGCCCCTGAGCATCTCTTCATGGCCTTTTCTGAGTTCACAGTCACAGAAGACTGGCTGAGATCAGAAGGGGTCTCTGGAGGTCATCCTGTCCAAGCCGCCTCCTCAAGCTGGGCCACCTACAGCCATGTGTAATCTCTTCATGCACTTAAGGGAAGGGGAGAGCAGCTGGGTCCAACCAGATCTTAACCAAAAAGATTGCAGAGTAGGTATTATGAATTATCAACATATATAACAAAGACAAGTTTTCCTGTAGAAACTAATTTCCAACCAGGCACCAAATGAAAAGAGTAAGACATAAAAAACCCTGAGGCTATAAAAAATGAATAAATAAAAAACTCTACCTGCACTGCAAAGCACCTGACAGAGCTTTTATTTGCTCTCTCCTCCTTCCCAAAGATTTCACCCCAGCCACTGCCACACTCCCACAGATGATGGCTGGGATACTCCCGCAGGCTGTGGCCCAGCAACCAGTGACACTCAGTTTGCTGACACATGGGACACTTGCCATCATGATGTTCAGCACAAGAGAGACCCAGAGCTCCTGGAGTGGGTCCAGCAGAGGGCAACAAAGATGATTATGGGAATGAAGCATCTCTCTTACGAGGAAAGGCTGAGAGAGCTGGGCCTGGTCAGCCTCGAGAAGAGATGACTGAGAGGGGACTTCATCAATGTGTGTAAGTATCCAAATGGGGGGTTACAAAGAAAATGGAGCCAGGCTTTTATTGGTGGTACCAAGCATTAGGACAAGAGACAACGAGCAGAAACTGATGCACAGGGAGTTCCACCAGACCACAAGGAAGAACTTCTTGACTGTGTGTGTGTGTATGACTGCACACTGGAACTGATTGTCCAGAGAGGTGGAGTCTCCCTCGCTGGAGATACTCAAAGCTGTCTGAACACAATCCTGTGCCCTGTGTGCTCTGGGATGACCCTGCTCGAGCAGGGAGGTTGGGCCAGATGTCTCACTGTGGTCCCTTCCAGCCTGACCCACTGTGTCATTCTATGCTACAGCACGGAAAGCAAATTTAGCACACGACTCAAACACTATTTCCAAACAGCAAAACCCGACCGCACGCCCCCGTCCCCGCAGGTGTCCCACTGTCCCGCCCGCCCAGGCCCGCCGGGAGCACAGGCCGCTGCAGGCCGGCCCCGCGGGCCCAGCCGGGCACCACATCCAGGGAATGGGGGGGAATGGGGGGGAACGGGAAGGAACTGGGGCAGCGACGGGGGGAAGACGACACAGACACCCCG